>DF357576.1:61772-92592 GCA_000787875.1 Solanum virginianum
AACCCCAATTATGGGTCGTAGATCAGTCTGGGAGCCATATTGGAAGGTTTCATAACAATTTCTAGTGTTCCATAATTTTGAACCAAGTGCTGCAGATATGGACACTGAGAGTGAAATATGAGTTGAAGATCAGACTATAAGACGGCAATATAAGCCATAGATCAGACTATTACTCATGAAGATGTTTCATAGCAGTGAAGTCCAAAAATCCAAGAGCTGAATACAAAAGCTCGATTACGACTCGTGACCCTAGTTATAAGTCGTAACTGCAAGTCCTTGAGAGCGCTGAACATTTTTTCTAATTATTTTAGGGACTTGTTTGTGAATACTATAAATAGAAAATACTAGGTCATTCAAAAGGGAGTTTTTCAGTATTTGTAGAGAGAGAGAGCAACTGAGAATAGAGTAGAGAGTAAAAGAATTAGAAAATTCTTAGGGTTTTAGTTATGGAGACTATATTTTGGAGAAGAGATTCACTTGTTTCAATCTTCTGATTCTCAACACACATTGAGTTTTCTTGTTCTTCAATCGTATTAGGTAAGTGATTAACCATGTATTCTCTATTCATTATTTCTTTATTTGCCCAAGATATGAGTAGCTAAACCAACAACTTGGGGTTGTGGGAACCATGAGAATCTAACTTAGAAAATCCAAATTATTTGCAATTCTTAGAATGGGTATTTGCATGTATTAATCAGTTCTCTTCATTTTGAATGTTTTCTAGTGGTGGCCAACATTAGATCTTGCCAAGGGTTACCTTCTCGATCTAGGTTGTAATGAATAGGAAAAGAGAATGATTAACAAGATTCGATGGTGTGTTCTCGTCTAATCAACCATAAGTGGTGCTTGTGGATTGAAGGTCTAATTTGGTGAAATTTGAGATTTTCTGGGATTCAATTTACGATTTATTAGACAACCCGTGAAAAGGGATACTCCCCGTAAGTAGTCTCATAGAATGAGGCCAAGAGAATAAGAAAATTTGACCAAGTGTGGAGGACTCTATGAGTCCAAGCATGACCCGTAAGTCCTTATACGGATCGTAAAATGGTTCGTAATTTTGAGGACAAAAATAATGGTTCGTATTTCTTTGTATGACCCATACAATGGCTCTCGTAGTTTGGACTACAAGATTCATTAAGGTTATTTCCTACTACCTTTAACCTTTAACATCCTTATTTGGCCCCTCAATGACCCCTGATGCAACTCGAAGCCCCTCTCCCATCAAGTGGAGTGCAAACAATGCCAATCACCTAAGTTCTAGCATGAGTTCATACATATTTCAACTTTAAATAATCATATCTCTTAGCACATATCAAATTAGATTCTGTATGACCTACCAAATGAAAGCTCTTTCAATTATCTTTACAACAGAACTGGTTTCACCTCATTTAGAGTTCAGACCAAATGGTTATGCCTATTTCACTAAAGCACTGTCAGGCTGCCAGTTTATACGACACATTTTATAGGCCATGGTTTGGCTTACCGCCTGTTAGCGACTTCCGTGGAAACTATTTGGCTAGTTTTAAAAAGGATGTTTTTGACCTTTTCTTACACCTTAAGCTTAATGCTACATTGTTTTTGCTTGCTACATGCTCTATAAGAGTCTAAAACTCCCCTATAACCCTTATTCTTAAAACTCATCCCCTTCTACCCAAGCCCTAAGTTTCACCAATTTCCCTAAGGTCCCCTATTTAAGACAAGGCTAGGGTTTTGGGTTCCTTCACTAAAATTTGTGTTTTCTTCCACAAATATTTGACTAAGGTATGTTGATTTGATTTGTGAAGCCCCTTTCCTTCACAAAGCTGAAGTTCCTATTCTATTTTGGGTTTAGGGTTTATGCATATTGTGAAGTTTTGGGAAGTTTGTTTAATCATGTAATTTGTGATGCATTCGTAGTTATATGAAGTATATGAGTATTATGTTATGACTTATGATGTATACTGAGTTGAAATTCATGACTTTCTAGTTTTACAAAGACCATGTTGGGTTGATTTGAATGACTCCAAATGCATATATTATAAACTTATTGATGTTTGTTAGCCCATATAATTATGAAATAATATTTAATTCAATGAGAAGAATGTGATGTCTTGAATCCCTATATTATGGAACCTAGGGTTTTAGAGATATTTGATGGGTTCCTTAAACTATCTTTTAAATTGGTGAATCCTACTACTCTTATACATGAGTAGCTACTAATTTTCATGATTCCATGACTAATTGTGATTTTTCCTTACTTATGGAATTTTGGGTTATGAAGTTAATGGAGGGTTGCTAGATTTTATTTAAGTTAATACTTTTTTTATTATTGTATATGAAATACGTCTAAATCATATGAATTTCCTGATTATGAGTATTTAAGCATGCAAATCTCATATTTTGAACCTAAGCTATACGAAGAGTATGTTTTATTAAAGAAGGAAGTCATACTCTATGATATATAAGAACATAAAGGTCTTAAAAGTTAAGAGTCAACATTTATGTTGTGGATTCATTTAAGATCATTCGATCCATTCTTTATATGTCACAAATATTATAAATAATTGAGGTATAAGTCCTCTACCTAGTAAATCTTATGCGAGGATGAGAGGACAATAGTAAAGGTATATACTAGATTTAGGAGTTATCCTTATGATGATGATATATGTATAAAAGTCTTCTAGAATGGGTTAATAGAATACCTCTCCATATTAGATGATCCTATGATTCTAGATTATAGTCATTCCGTGAGAGTCACACTTTGCACTGAGTAGACCTTAGGATAGATGCAGATACTCCTCATAGGTAGGGAAAGAGATTGTTAGTAAAATCCCATTGTCCCATAACTTCGTGCCTCTGTAGGAAATAGGGGTCATCGATAGTAGAGGGTGGCTTCTAGAACAACCATTATTAGAGGTTGCTTAATAGCTCGCTTTAGTGGATCCACTCAGGCATCTTAGGAGGTTGCCTTGGCAAGTGACTTCCCTCTTTCTTCTGGTGTGAGGAAAACATAGGGACTCCATGGCTTAGGCCCACATGGTTTATGTTTGTTAGAGGTTGTTCTCATACATGTTCATGTTCATGTCATGTTTCCAAGGTGTCCTTTTATGATGATTTATGATGGTTCCTTCATACTGTGTCCAAGGGTGTTTTAAAGTTCCTATGGCTCATTGTTGCACAAGTTCAAATGACATTTCTCCTAAAGGTATATGATTATATTTACAAGTGTGTAAGGTGGTCTCTTATAATATTAATGTTTCTTCTATAATAAAATACTCTTTTATGTAAAGTAATGTATCGTTCACCCAAGAATATTAATATTTTGATTATTTATAACAACATGTATTTTCTAACTAATTTAAGCTCATGTGATGCATCATGCATTCAAGTAAGGGTAAGTTCTCTATTTTTCATGGGCATTATTTCATGCTCTATGATGAGAGTAAAATTTCTAAGTGATCACCCGTACATATGTTCCAATTTGATATGATTTTTCTTATTCACAACTATGTTCATCCACACATACTACTATGTTCTTTCTAGAGATTTGTTTCATGTTTAAATGATATTGGCTTGACTAGAACTTACTAAAACCCTTATAAATGTATGATTTTTTTAGATGAGACTAAACACGATCCATTTTGTCATTTATTTCCATGCCATGCATTATATGCGTATATATTGGTACATTCAAAGTACTGACACATACTTCCATGCCTACATGATATAACCATGTATGGATCAACGCTCCTCGATATCTTCCACATGGATAGCTTTGGATCATTGAAGAAGAGAGTTGGTGAAGTCTCTACTTCAGGGATAATAACCTAGTTTTCTTTCTAGGTTGATGTATAAGTCATTCTAGTTTCCAATTGTATATTTCTTTTGCTATGTATGTATTTGAGGGTGAGCTTGAACATGTCTTATCCCTCAACCAAGTTTATGTTATAGGTATTGTTGGACAAATGTTATGATGGTATCCAATCCTTATATTCCTTTATGATTTTTAAGTTGTGGCCCTTAGCCTTATTTCCCCTAGTTTTCTATTTCATATTAAAATTTTATGCCTATTAATGCTTATGATATGTAAGATGACTTATGTGAGGTACCTTCGGGTGTCTAATTTTACATGTGACTACTTGGCCCTTAGGTCGGGTCGTTACAAACTTAGTATCAAAGCACGAGGTTTTAACATGGTCCTTGGAGTCAACATACCGCGTCGATAGAGTCTTATTCATGGGTGTGAAGCACGTCACATCTATGAGTAGGCGGCTATAAGGCATTTAGGAATCATCTCACTTATTTCATGACCCATGTCATGCTTTAGAGTTATCACAAGATTCCCTTTATCTAACTACTCTTTCCTTGCATTTTTTAGTTAATGCCTCCAAGAAGAATGCCTCAAGCCCCACAAGATGAATGAGTAACTCAGGATGAATTTTGGACCGCCCTCACTATGTTGGCCCAAATTGTGACCAACCAAGGAGCCTATGTTCCAAAAGCTCCCACTCCGGCATCGAGGGTATGGTACTTTGCTAGAATGAACCCGCCCATGTTCCATGGATCAAAGGTTGAGGAAGATGCTTAAGAGTTTGTGGATGAAGTGCATAAGGTGCTTGCCATTATGGGAGTGACTTAAGAGGAAAAGGTAGAGTTGGCGGCCTTCTAACTAAAGGAGTGGCTCGCATATGGGCACACGCAATGGAAAAGTGAACAAAATGAAGATTGGGGACCTATTTCATGGAGAGAGTTCAAGGATGAATTCTTAGATCACTTCTTTCCCTTAGAGTTGAGGAAATCTAAGATAAAAGAATTCATCAACCTTAAGCGAGGGAGCATGAGTGTGAGGGAGTATTCCCTCAATTTCATCCAACTCTTCAAATACGCCCCATCATTGGTTGCCGACCCGCGTGCTAGAATGAGTAAATTCATGTCGGGGTTATCCGGTTCACTTGTTCAAGAATGTCGGACTACCATGCTAGTAAAGGAGATGGATGGTTCAAGGCTTATGACTTATATAGAACAAATTGAGGAGGAAAAGATGAGAAAGAGGGAAAGAGACTCAAAGAGGGCCCATTTTGATGAGGGTAGATCATCATCTACTAAGACTTCGGAGCCTAAGAGCAAGAGGGAGAGAAACCCCTATCTTATTTGTGAAAAGTGTGGTAGAATGCATTTAGGGGAGTATTTGATAGGTCAAGAAGGTTTCTTCAAGTGTGGAGTGTTGGGACATAAGAAAAGAGATTGCCCAGTGGCTACAAGGAAGGGAAGTGAAAGTGCTCAAAATGCCTTACCCGGTATGTATATGTTTCTTTGAAAATGATAGTGGTGGTGCTATATTTGGTAGGGTACAAGAGGTTGCATTAAGGTATTTGCAAAGTGGTTATATTCGTGTTCATGCCCATGCATCATTTACTAGTTTAACTTGTTGTTCATTTTACATGCATACTCAGGAAGTTTATTTTGACTATAATCTTATGTGCAATTATTAGAATATGTTATGTGTGCATCTAGAATAATGTTGATGATAATGATTTAAAACTTTGCATGAAGAATGATGTTTGTCTTCTATGTTGCATTTATGATAGATTCTTGTATGCTCATTTCCCTCTTCTCGTGCAAGCTTGATCAATATTCGGGGTCGAATGTTCCTGGGAGGGGGGATATCATAAGGCCCCACGTATTAGACGTATGAAAAATGCCAGAAAAGAGTCCTAAACATTTTCTGAAGTGCAGTTGTTATGAGGGGTTCTACGAGCTATAAAAAGTTCTAGGAGTCGTAAGTGGTGCTCATAGATTGAAGGTCTGATTTGGTGAGATTTGAGATTTTCAGGAATTCAATTTATGAGTTATCAGATGATCCGTGAAAAGGAACACGACTTGTTAGCTGTCTCGTAGAATGAGGCCAAGAGAATAAGAAAATTTTGCTAAGTATGGAAGGACTCTATGAGTCCAACCACGACCCGTAAATCCTTATATGTCTAGTAAGATGGTTTGTGATTTTGGGGATAAAAATAAGGGTTTCTGAATCTTTGCTTACGGATAACAGTACATGTCGTGTTTCTTCATATGATCCGTACAATGGCTCTTGTGGTTTGGACTGCTGGATTCATTAAGGGTATTTTCTACTGCCTTTAATCCTTAACAACCTTATCTAGCCTCTCCATGACCCCTCATGCAATTCCAAACCCCTCTCCCATCAAGTGTAAACGATGCCAATCCCCTAAGTTCTAGCATTAGTTCATATATGTGCCAAACTCAAATCATCATATCTCTTAGCACACATAAAATTAGATTATGTACAACCTACCAAATGAAATGTCTTTGAATTATCTTTCCAATGCAACTAATTTCACCTCATTCGGAGTTCGAATCAAAAGGTTATGCTCATTTTACTAAAGCACTATCAGGCTGCCAGTTTATACGACCCACTCTATGGACCGTGGATTGACTTACGGCCCATGAACGGGCTTTCGTGAAAATTGTCCAACTAGTTTTAAAAGGGTGTTTTTGACATTTCCTCACACCCTAAGCTCAATGGTACGTCATTTTACCTTCCTATATGCCCTATATGAGTCAAACTCCTCCAATAACCGTTATTCTTAAAAATAATCCCCTTCTACTCAAGCCCTGAATTCCTCTAAGTTCCCTAAGGTTCTCCATTGAAGACAAGGCTAGGGCTTCAGGTTTGTTCACCAAAAATTGTGATTTCTTCCATGAAGTTTTGGCTAAGATATGTGGATTTGATTTGTGAAGCCCCTTTCCTTCACAATGCTCAAGTTCCTATTCTATTTTGGGTTTAGGGTTTATGTATACTGTGAAGTTTTGGGAAGTTGGTTTAATCATGTAATTTGTGATGCATTCATATTTATATTAAATATATGAGTATTATGTCATGACCAATGATGCATATTGAGTAGAAATTCGTGATTTTCTAATTGGGATTTTACAAGGACCATGTTGGGTTGATTTGGGTTATTCCAAATGCTTATATTATGATGTTATTGATGTTTGTTAGCCCGTATTATTATGAAGTAATATTTAATTCCATGAGAAAGTCACGCCCCAGACCTAGGCCCTAGACGTGACCAGTGAATGGGGATTTCGAAGGAATCCAAAATAAGCCTCATAGCATATCATTATACATCCTTGGTCGCTGAAGCAATTAAAATGATAATAAGAAACAAACATAAGCAAGGTAATTAGGGCTAAGGATAAACTTCCATATCATATCATCTAGAAATAAGAGAGTCAAGGCTCATAGCATAGATACATAACATGTCCAACAATACCTCTACTACATAGATAAGAGCGGGGAGGAAGGGAAGTGAAAGTCTCATAGCATAGATACATAACATGTCCAACAATACCTCTACTACATAGATAAGAGCGGGGGCCACGACAAATAACCAGGATAACCCTCATAGTCAATGCATGAATATAGATAAGATAGTCTTAGTACATAACAAGAGATCATAAGCAACATCCCCGAAATAAAGGGCTCACCAAAAAGCTTGAGAGACAATCGTACTAGCTACGTGGAGGAGGAGGATGATCACGCAGTGCACCAATTCCTACATGGTGACATCATATAGGCATAGAGTATGCGTTAGTATGTTTGAATATACTAAGTATGTAGGAAGTAATACCACAACTGATGGTAACATAATCAAAATGCATAAGCATAGACAACGAGTACAAATAGCAATATGACATGCATGGAAGATGCTCGTAGTAAATCATGCTTATGTGGATCATAAAGTAAGTATAAGGAGTGACCATTCCTAGTGAAAGCCAAGGCCTACCACCCCTTTGGATTGGGGCATGAGGTACAAACCCCTTTATGAGGTTTATGGAGTACAGAACCCCCAACAAGATTGATGGGTACAAACCCCCAATAAGGTTGATGGGTATAAACCCCCAAAAAGGTTACCCGAGCCTATCACCCCCTGAATTAGGTGATCGAGGTACCAACCCCTCAACAAGGTTACCCGACCCTACAACCCCCCGAGCTAGGCTTGGTCATCCCCAACACTATAGAGATAATATCATATATATATACACTCCTTTCATCATCATATACATACCTTCCCTTTCATCATCATTCCATCATCATTCCATCATCATATAGTCATTCAACTCATAAGACATGCATAGGACCTTCAATTCCTCAAGAAACCATAATCGGATATTTTATCAAATATTTAGAGGGTGTGTAGTGCTAGTGTAAAACCATGCAATTCAAGAGTGAAAACATGCAAGTAATTCTAATGTGAAACCATCAATCAATACTTGGTATCACCCTCAAACAACATATATCAAAACCCTTTATCAAATCACACAATAGATCTTAGATCCATAACTCAAAACATACTAAAACAATCACAATTTCATAAACCCCAACATAGTGTGTAGTGAATTTCTTAATAAATAAGAGTCATGAGTAAATCAACACTAAATCATGCAATATAAGGTAAAAGGAGGCTTGGGTATCATGGGTGAAAGGAACCCATGAAAGAAACCCACATGCCTTAGCTTTGGAGATGAACTTGATGAAGATTGGAGATGGAGACTTGAAGCTTGAGAGAAAGTCCTTAGATCCGGAGAGGGTTTTAAGACTTGAATTTAGGAGTAAAATATTTAGCTAAGTGTCTAAATGAGTATTGAGAAATGTTTAGAATGATATGAGGGTGAAAAATGGCTAAGTTTAAGCATTTTAACATTTTGCAACACTAAGGTTCAAGACTTAGAAGTCTTGGATCGAAGTCTAAAACTGGATTAAAAAAATGCACAGAGGCGCGCCCTTGGCATGTAAACAGATTCTTGAACCCCTTTCATGCTCATGTCTCATTGTGGTACTGTAGAAAAAAATCAGCAAAATTCGATCCAATTTATCATAATCGATTAGTTAACATGTTGGTTAATCGTATTCTGAAATACGAAAAAAAATCATTGGCTTATCAAATTATCTATCGAGCCGGACTTATTCATCTCCTACATAAGAAAGATACGTATGGTAATAAACTTTATTATTTTTCTTCATTTTTTTGTCTTTTGTTCTTATTTTCTAATTTTCTAAAAATAGATAAAGAGTTTTTTATCGATTATCGAAAGATTCATTCAAAATTGAATCCGGTATATTTTGCAAGTTCATAGGAGTGCGTTTATGTTTCTGCTTTATGAATATGATTTTTTTGGGTATTTCTAACAATATCCATCCTTGTTACTATTTTGACATTTTTCATTTCTGGAGTGTTGCCAGGGGCGCGAAAACCTCTCTAGAAATCACATTTTGTGATTTCAAAATTTTGATACGATTGCTCTTAAATTGAGGTTAGACCCATTTCCCACTAAAGTTAACCCCTTGAACAAGAATATGAAGTCGAATTTTTGATATCGTGCACAAATTTTGAGATATATGGAAATTACGATTTCGAGCACTTTCGAGACACATTTTTGGGCACTTTTTGGGGTCGTTACAATATCTCCCCCTTGGGAATATTCGTCCCCAAATGTCAAAGAAATGTATATCAGCACACAAACTTGACAATTTCAGCCCACATAAGAATGCAACAATGCACTTAAACATCATTTTAAAAATCTCATCATAAGTGTAAAATCATCATGAACTTGTCAATTTAAACATGAATGTAATGCATATGTCATGGGCTGAACTTAGACTTGAAATTACATAGGGAACTTGGAGTGATACCTTAGGCTTGAGTGGAGTGGAAAAGGTAAGGATATTGATTTTTCATGTCCGTTTCGGCCTCCCATGTAGCACTTTTGACTTGTTGATTCCTCCGAAGGACCTTAATGGAAGCCACATCCTTGTTCCTAAATCTCTTTACTTGCCTATCCAAAATCTGAGCCGGAACCTCTTCATAAGTCAAGTTGTCCTCAACTACCCCCACAACATCAAGAGGCACAATAGCATTGGGATTACCAACACACTTCCTCAACATAGACAATGAAAGACCAGATGAACCAATTCCATTTCTCTAGGCAAATCTAACTAGTAGGCCATCTTACCGATCCTTGTTATCACCCTATAAGGGCCAATATATCTAGGGCTCAACTTTCCTTTCTTACCGAAATGGACTACACCGTTCATGGGTGACACCTTCAAATAAACCTAATCATCAACTTTGAATTCAAGCTCCTTTCTCCTCACATAGACATAAGAATTTTGACAGCTTTGGGCCGTCTTCAATCTTTCTCTAATCATCCTAACCTTCTCAAGAGCCTCCATAACCAGATCTAGCCCTAACAAGGCCACCTCACCAACCTCAAACCACCCAACCAGTGATCTACAACGTCTACCATAAAGAGCCTCAAATGGAGCCATTCCCCATATATGGTCTTAATCCCCAAGTCTTGGGCAATCTATCCAAAAAATCCATATTAATCACCTCCTACTTCCAAGTAGGAATCTCTATGTCTTGGGTTAGGCCACTCGACTTTTGATGTTCGGCTTTGACTTGTTGACAACTATAACAATTGGAAACGAATTTGGTAATGTCCCTCCTTATGTCTCCCCACCAATACACCTCTCTCAAATCTCTATACATTTTAGTAGAACTAAGGTGAATAAAATAAGACAAATTATGGGCCTCATCAAGGATCTTTTCTATTAAGCCATCAACACAAGACACACACAATCTACCTAGGTATCTAAGAGCACCATCTCCCCCTTGGGAGAAAATCTCTACTTTGCCCTCTTTCACCAAGGCCTTCAATTCTAACAAGGAGGGGGTCAAGATCTTGTTTAGCTTTCACCTCCTCAACCAATGAGGATTCAGAACCATCAACAATAACAACACCACCATTATCTATTTCCCCCAACCTAACTCCCAATCTAGCCAAACGATGGACCTGCCTGGCCACTTCCCTATCACCACCATCAACATGAGATAGGCTACCCACAGACAACCAACTCAAAGCATCTGCCACCACATTAGCCTTACCTGAATGATAATGCACACTCATATCATAGTCCTTAAGAAGTTCTAACCATCTCCTTTGCCTCAAGTTAAGATCTTGTTGAGTGAAGACATATTGGAGGCTCTTATGATTGGTGAACACATCAACATGCACCCTATACAAGTAGTGACGCCAAATCTTTGATGAAAATACCACGACGGCTAGTTTAAGATCATGGGTAGGGTAGTTATTTTCATGCAACTTGAGTTGCCTAGAAGCATAGGCTATGACCTTACCATTTTGCATTATAACACAAACCCAACCCGACTCTAGAACCATCACAATACACAATAAATTTCTCTAGCCCATCCGGTAGTGATAATATAGGAACGGACACAAGCTTATCCTTGAAGGTTTGGAAGCTCCTCTCATACTCATCGATCCACACAAATTTGATCTTCTTTTGAGTGAACTTTGTCATAGGGGAAGTAATAAAAGAGAACCCATTCACGAATCTTCAGTAATACCCCGCTAAGCCCAAGAAACTCCTAATGTCCGATGGGGGTCAATGGACTAGGCCAATTTTTAATCATATCGATCCTCTTAGGATCCACCTTAATGCCATCCCCCAATACCACATGTCCTAGGAAGGCAACCTCCTTCAACTAAAATTCACACTTTTCTTGGTTTACCCAAAAGACATCACAACAAACTCGTAATACCCATATCTAGTCCAGAAGGCCGTCTTGGGAATATCACACTCCCTCATCTTCACTTGATGATACCCGGATCAAAAATCAATATTAGAGAAATGGTTAGCCCCTTGCAATTAGTCAAACAAATCATCAATCCTTGGAAGAGGATACCTATTCTTGATGGTGACGCTATTGAGTTACCGGTAGTCAATACATATCCTAAGGGACCCATTCTTCTTTTTCACAAACAACACCGGTGCACCCCAAGGTAATTGGCTAGGCCTAATAAATCTCTTCTCCAACAAGTTCCTCAATTGTTCCTTCAACTCCGCTGGGGCCATACGATAAGGGGGAATAGAATTGGGTTGAGTATCGGGAAGGAGATCTATACAAAAATCTATTTCCCTTTTGGAAGGAACACCGGGAAGGTCATTTGGAAAGACAACAAGGACCTCATTAACAACTAGAACCGATTCTATGGAAAGGACTTTGGACTCCGCATCCCTAATCCTCACAAGATGATAAAGATACCCCTTAGAGATCAACTTACGAGCCTTAATTCAAGAGATGAACCTACCCTTGACCACCACATCATGACTCTCCCACTAAAGGATGGGTTCATTTGGGAATAGGAATTTAACCCTACAGGTTGTACAATCAATAGAAGCATAGTATGCATGCAACCAATCCATCCCCAGAATGACATCAAAATACCCCATGTCCAACTCAACACGATCACAAGGCAACATTTTATGCTAGATGCAAATAGGATAACTTCTATAGACTTTTCTAGCAACAATAGATACACCAATAGGAGTAGACACCTCGTATGACTCATGCAATAATTCGGGCTCAACATGGAACCTTTTGGCAATAAAGAGGGTAACTAAAGAAACTGTGGCACCCGGATCAGTCAATGCATATACATCAAATTCAAAGATTTTTAACATACCAGTAACAACATGGGGACCTCATCAACCCCTTACCTCCTATGAAAAGTATAAAACTAGTTGTGCCTTGGGGCACCATTGATGATGTTCACGCTCCAATAAGAAAGCGATCGCTATAAGCAATTAACCTAACCGAAGATTAGGGTCTAATCCATAGGGAATATAGGATTTGATTACAAGATTTCACTATCAACCATTTCGAGTAGCTACAACTAAACTCTCTAAATGGGGAGGGGTTTATAATTCAAGAACAAAAATAAAAATAAACACTTTACTATGATGCAAGAAAAAACTCAATTTTAGGGACAACTTAGGAATCGTGTTCCCTATGGTTCGTCGACTCGATTACCCTAGAAACATAACTACAATTGGAGATTTGCATGCAGGACCATAACTTAGGTTCTTCTATCCCTCTTGTGAATGTGAAGGTCTAATTTCACCATGGCACTTGGTCGGCTACTATGGTGTCCCAACTAACTGTTACCTATTGTCCCAGTTAACCTCCCCTTGGTCAGGTTTGGTTGATTAGACGAGAACACATCAATCAAATCCTGTCATCTACTTTCCTTTTCCTATTCATCAGTACCTTGGTTGGGATCATGATAGTAAGCGGGGTTTAGTGTTGGCCACCACTAAACAACAAATAAAATGAAGGGAAATAGATAATAAATGCAAAACCACAATCATAAAAATGCAATAAACCTAGGTTATTTCAAGTCAACTACCCATTATTCCCACAACCCCAAGTTATGGGTACTTAGCTACTGATGACTAAGGCAAAATCAATTACAATGTAAATACAAGACATAGTTGAGAATTTTACCCAATACAATAAAGAGTGAAGACACCACAAGTTGAAAACCACAAGCTCGATATATTGAGAATGAATACAATATGAGATTTGCACTCCCCAAAAGTGGGTTTTCCACAAGAAAATAAAAACCTAGAGTAGAACCCTAAAATATTCTTGAGAGAATATTCAAAGGTGTTGTTCCAAATTCTTGAATCTCTCTCTTTTTTTTTTCTTCTCCTTTCTCTCCTTTTTTTTTCTCAATTAAAACCCTACTTAAAGTATTTATAGTGTTTACAAATTTTACCCTAAAAATTATACCGAAAAGATAGCTGGCATCTGGTTCGTCATATAGGTACGACTTATAGGGTGACTTATGATTCATAATCAAGGTCTCGTATCAGGTTTTTGGTATTTTGGACTCAACTGGTATGACCCACTGGTACGAGTCGTTGCTTGGGCTACGACTCGTATGCTGCCTCGTAGTCTAGGTCATTAGGTTTTAGTCAAAAGTTTTGGATCTCTATTTTCTGCTATGATTCCACTTGTACGAGTCATAGTGAGACCTACAACTTGTATAGTGACCTCGTAGGGCTGACCTCCACTTGGTAGATTTCTAATTTTTTCTTTATTTTTGGCTATGAGATCACCATACGACTCGTAGCTTGGGCTATGACTCGTAGGTAGGCTCGTTTGTCTTGTGCTTCAGTAAAATCTGTAATTTTTCTTCAAAATCATGCCAACCAACCTTTTCTGCAATAACAACACAAAAACACATAAAAACTACAAAAAGTCGCATTAAAAACTCACAAAATTCCTTGTTTTAGGTATCCAATGTGCTGTATTTTGACAGCACATCAGCACCCTAAACTTAAAATTGTTGCTTGTCCTCAAGTGACGACTTAATCTATGCGGACAATGAGAAACACATAGCAACTACACTAGTGGCATATACATCAATTACTCTAATTTAGGTACCCAACTTTCATTTTCAAAAATAAGATTGTAAGGCTACTAAGTAGAACAAAACACAAAGATGCATCTGACAACCCTACTATGATAAGATAAGGAGCATCAACCATCCATAATCACTAGTATAGTCATATGCTAATCAAGTGGTACAAATGCCCTCATAGAAAAAAAGTCCCTCTTACTCACTCAAAAAGCATTTAGGATTCAGGGACTATGCAAGCATTCTCACTCTCACAATTGAAATTCATGCAAAATGACTAACACCATAGGCTTGCCCCTATATTCAATTTTTGGTTTGGTGATAAAGTGGATTTGGATCACTTTAGGGCTTAACAGCTTGTAAAATAGTCTCATGGGGCTTTGGTATGGCATTTTAGGCAAGTAGTGACTAAAACCTATCCTTGAACCATGTTTACTAACACTTTTACCTTCACAACCAAACATTTTCACTACATCCACCCTTATTCTCCTATTTTAAGCTTCCTTTGGGTGCTTTCATTCTTCTTTTCAGCTGTGCCTTATTTTTGAACTCATCTTTTGCTATTTCCTTCAATTCAAGGCACTTTTCTTTTTCTCTCCTCCCAGGGCTCATGATTTTTTATTTCTTTCTTTATTTCCCAACTAACCACCTCATTGTTATTATTTTACCACAATAAGGGCCAACCTCAAATTAGGCTTTTAGCTTGAGATGAAGTACACAATATCTATTCCCCGAACCAGGACCACAATTTGTAGCCACCCTCAACTTAGCCTTTTAACGTCAATCAAGGTTCACATATTCAAGGATAAACCAGGGCCAAGATCAAGGTATTTCCTCAAACAAGGTTAAGTTATCAAGGCGTCAAGAAAGAATGAGCACATGAGAAGCTCAAAACTTTGGAACAAGGAATTCACTCGCTCATTTGGTAGGTCATTTAGGCAAGAGTGGACTCACTGACAGAACAAAGGCCTAAGATCCCTTCCAACTCAATCATATCACCAAACCAATCTTAAAGTAATAAGGCAAGGTCTTAGTCATATACGATGCATGAATGTAGCAAAATAAGCTCACAACACACATGGAATTGCACACACAATTAAGTATAGACCCACAGGTCATGCTTCAAGCCTCAACTTACCTTCACATTGTCAGAACAAACATTGCCAGATATTCCAAATGCATCAATGCAACAAAAACCACAATCTAAAAAATTTTGAGGGTACCTTTTTTTTTTAAAATCATTCAAAAAGCTTTTAAAGACTATGTACATGCCAACAAATAATACGACTATGTATTTACACATTATCTACACTACCTAAACATACTGATTCAAAAGAAAATTAAAGCATCCACAAGGAAAAAGAAATATGTCAAGAAAACCTTGGGATCAAAAATAGGGGAAGTTATTGGACTCGAGGCTACTTAGACTTCACCTTAATCCATAACTTCCCACACCCCACCAAAATAGAATACTTTGTCCTCAAAGTAAAGACATGAATGAAAAACAAATAATGGAAACATATATATATATATATATATATATATATATATATATATATATATATAAACATCCAAAACAAGAGTAAAAACAACATTAAAGAGAAAATATTTAAACAAACATAACAAAAATATTATCCAACAAAAATAACAAAGTATCCATAGATAAAAGATAAGGGTTGAGGTCAAAAGTAAAACATGATGGTGCATTTGTCACACACATAGAAAAAACAACATTTGAAAAACTAATATCCAAAACATAAGTAAAAACAACATCCAACATAAAACATTTAAACAAATCCAAAAATCAACATAGTAAAAATATTGTCTGACAGAGAGAACAAAGTATCCATATATGAAAGATAAGGGCTGGGGTCAAAAAGTCAAATATTATGGTGCTCAAGCACTGGTATATGTCTGGTCAGTAGGGTCCTAGGTCATGACCTTCTCAGCAATCTGGGTTGCAGCTGTACGTGAGCTACCCTCTCTATGTGAAGTCTGTTACTCCCTATCCCTTTGTATAGCTGCCAACAAGATCAACTCCTACACTACCTCTTTTGGTATCGGGTCCTCCTCCGGGGCTACTGGGTCATCAGGTTTAGGCCTCTTGTGGTTCAACTTTAGGTCATCTGTCTTAAGAGGCCTCTTCCCGTGAGCATGCGGGTAGTCAACTAACCACTCAAAAACATCATCACTCATCGGTGCTACCTCTGGGACTGCAATAGGGGCCGCTAACATCTATAATAAGTCGACCTTAAATTTGGCCAACTCTTATTTCATTGCATTCGTGTTAGCAGGCCAACCACCCTTAAGCCTCCGCTGGACTCTCGCCTCGAAAGCATCAATTCAGGCATCTACCACTCTAACTATTTCATCAACCAACTCATGAGCGAATGCCTTTATCCTTTCCCCTGAGTCCCGTATGGTCTGGCTGACCCAAGGTATGACCTGTGCTACTAAAGCTTGTAGCCTAGACTCTGCTGTAGCCACCCTGCTTACTAGTGCCTAAAAAGCAACAACAAAAATAAGAGAATCAACCTATAATGTGGATGCTGCTGGTGCTGGAGTATTGGAGGATGGCATAGACTCAATCTCAACTGCTGGTGTAGGCTCAGCAGTGGCTAGAGTAGTGCTGGTAGGGGTTGGAGTCGAACCCTAAGTCTGAGGCTCAACCAGGAATGGATCTAGGATAGCTGAAGGAGCTGCACGAGCTAGGGCTATCGGGTTCTCATCAGCCTTTATTAGGCTGGGATCTATAGTGCGTGTGGTATCGATATGCTGGTCCCGGTAGGGGTCTATAGGAATACCTGCTGCACTGCATAATCAATGGATCAAAACATGAACGGCAATGAGGTGTTTGTCCGGACGACGGACTCGTGGATTTGCTCAGAGATAATCCAGGCCCAATCTATCTCATAACTAGCTAGAATGCTGGCTAATAACACATCTTACTCCAAGGTGATCACATTATCTGTAAAAGTTGGCCAGATATGCCTATGGATAATGGACCACCAAAACTTGGCCAGGAAAGAGAGGTGGGCTTTCACTATTGGGTTTGCATGGTTTGTAACCCACGTCGACTCGAACCCCTCTTCACATATCTAGCTGGCTATCTAATGTAGCCACTCGATCTTGGACCCAACATCTTTCTCACTCACCGCTCTCCTCATTTTGTCAATGCGACCATTGTACTTTGCAGTGGACTGAGATACTCTATAGGTGGGTTCAAACTGAATTTGTCGAATAGTCTCCTCCCAAATAAGAACTTTCTAACCCTGGACTAGTACCACTCATAACCTAGGCTACTTGATTGGCTTCTTGTTCTTTGGCAGCCATCGACGAAGTGTAGCAAGATAAGCGACATAAACTCACGGACCACATAAGGGGCATGCTTGCCCAACTGCTGTGTAGTCCATCGTAGTCCGTGTTTATCTATCTCCGCATCTAACCCGAGTACACTATCCAGCCCAGAGTCGATCAACGTAGACTTCTCATGGAATTATCGAACTGGTTTTCCCTGACCCTTTGGCTCTAGCCCCTGGTCATATATCTCCTTCATTCCTGTAATGTACCATCTGCGGTCGACTAGGGGTATGATTAGACTTCTTCCTGTTGGATCTGGGAGGTACTCTCAGACTCGTACTCTAACCCAGAGTGTGTGGGCGTTATCTGTGGTAAGCTGCTCCCAGACCCGTCTCCATCACATTCCTGTTCCTCCTCTTCAGACTGGGAGGAACTGCTGACTTCCGTGGGTGCCTAAGCTGTACGTGCCCGGGTCTTAGGTACATTAACCTCGGCGTGTATTCTGACCCTGTGATCTTCTAGATACCTCTCAAATCTCTCAACTTTGGAAGATTCATCCACCAATCCCCATTAGAAGGTTTGGATTGCTCATTTTTCCTTTGGAGGCATGATACCTGCAAGCCAACCACGTGACAACATGTGAACTTCAAGATGTTTGACCACACACTGATCATATAACAAAGAACAAAACAAAAACACTTAAAGAATTAAATCAAAAGAAAAATTCACTGATACAGTTTTAGGTCTGCAGGTACGAGATGTAGGTACGACTCATAGGTGTCCTATGAGTTATACACTAGCCCCGTAGTGCTGAGGTGCCTGAAAGAAATATCATTCTGTTCACAAATATGAGCAACAGGTACGACTCATAGAATGACCTACGAGTCATAGTCTGGGCTTATAGTAGGGAACAGAGTACAAATTACAATTAGGTAACTGCTATGAGTAACTTAGTACGAGTCATAGAAGACACTAAGAGTCAAAATGGGTCTTGTATGGTAAGGGTTAAGGGATCACAGATGACTGTTGCCTCCTATGAGGGGCCACTATGACACGTAGGGTGATCCTACGAGTCATAGTGGGTCCTTGTAGCAGAAAGCAGATGGCATTTGTGATGCCTACAACCTTGGAATAAGAACCATTGATGGTTAAAAACAATAATTAAACAACATTGAAGCAAACTTTATAGCACCAACGCAGATCCACACAGAATCTCAACATGGAAGCATGTCAAACCCTAAACAACAATGACCCTCACCAATTAAAGTCAATCCCACAATACATCAACCAAAACCAAAAGTAATTTTATCTCCAACCTCACACTCGGCATCAACAAAACATTCCATAGAGATGCAAAGAGAATCAATACACTCAACCAGGAATGGATCTAGGATAGCTGAAGGAGCTGCACGAGCTAGGGCTATCGGGTTCTCATCAGCCTTTATTAGGCTGGGATCTGAATCAATACACTTTCAAGTAAGGCTAATAAGATGTGGCATATTAAAAACACACCCCCATTTTCCAACATCCTATTCCGACAATAATTTTCACAAGAATCAGTAAATAATTAAGTACCATACTCATGTGACCATCACTTTCACAATTACAACTACCCACATAAGATTTCCGAACAAGGTACAACTCAAAGTAATATTTTCAAGGCACTCAAACCCTACATTTCTTTTCTAAACACAAACATCATCACATCGGTATGACTCCTCATGTTTAAAACAAGCACATAATCATCTCAAGAGTTAAACTCATCAAAATAGTGCACTAAAACTAATCACGAAGCTTACCCCGTTGAGACAAGAAAAAAACCGATGCAAAGTAGAGAGCAAAATATGCTGAAAATCCTAGAAAATGGTATCCTCGCCTGAGTACTCACCAAAAAATGATGTGAGTAGCCGAAATTTGATCAAATAGTGAAAGAGGGGAAAGGATTTGGTGATTTCTGGTCTCTTAGGGTTTGTGGAAATGATTTTAGGGGTCAAAATTTATTTTTACCCTTTTTATACTAAACTAGGTCAAAATTTTAAAAAGCTACAGATCAGGGCTATGAGACCCCGACTACGAGTCATAGTGTATCCTGCGACTCGTAGGTTCTGGTCTCGTATCAGACCTCAACACTTAGAAAAGTTTAAAATGCATACCTAGGCACTATGAACCCCACTTATGACTCGTAGACGACCCTACGAATCGTAAGGTTGGCTCGTAGTGTGTGTGCCAACTTTTAATGCTCATTGTTTCCTTCTACAAGGCATAACTATGAGTCATTGTGGTGACTATGACTCATAGGCCTGCTCGTAGAGGCTGCTTCAAATGCTATTTTCTCACATCTTCAGTTCTTCAATTTTCACCTGCAGGCCAAATTTCAAAACACATCAATCTTCAAACTATTACAACTGCATAAATGTCTTTCAACTTAAAACAAAACAAAAACCTTACTACCTAAGAATTTCAATAACCAAATACACTTAAAAACAAACCACCAATTATCAAAGATGCTTGTGTTGCCTCATAAGAAACGTCTTTTTTAACGTCTTCGCTTGACTTAGTCATCATCTATTATCAACAATCATCAAGTAACCAAACCTCACTCTTCAATTCATCCGGATGTTTCATTGACTAGCGGATGTCGAACACAACCTCTGCATATTGACCCTAAACTGAAGTTAACTCGAATCCATATCCACTAAAGCTCTCCCGGTGGCTAGAAATGGTCTTCCAAAAATAATAGGCACCTCAAAATTAACCTCACAATCAAGGATCACAAATTCCGCAGGAAAGATGAATTTATCAACTTTAATAAGCACATGAGGAAGTATTCTCTCTAGATTTTTGATGGTTCAATCCGCTATGAGCAATTGCATTCTTGTCAGGGTAGGAGTGCTAAGCCCAAGTTTTTTAAATACTACAAGAGGCATTAGATTGTTGCTTGCTCCTAAGTCACAAAATTGTCTTGCGAATTCCATATCACCAATAGTGCAAGGGATAGTGAATGCACTGGGGTCTTCTCATTTTTAAACAAGGAATTTGGTCATGATCACACTATATTTTTGGAACTCTTGCAAGAGCTCTTGGCTCAAAATTAGTTTCTTTGTTACCAAATCCTTCATATACTTGGAGTACCCGGGCATCTTCTCCGAAGCTTCTAGAAGGGGAATGTTGATAAATAGTTGCTTCAACATCGAGAGGAAGTGTTTAAATTTACCCTCCTCTTCCTTTTTCTTGAGCCACTGAGGGAAAGGAGGAGGAGGCTTTGGAATTGCCTTCAATATTTCGTGCTCCCTTATCTCTTCTCTTTACATCCCAATAATCTTCGAACCTTTTCCCTCAACCACAACTTCACCACTAATACCCTTCTCCTCAACTTCTTCCATAATCATTGGCATAGGGGGATCAATAGTGCTTTTGCCACTCTGAGTCATGACTGCCGAGCAATGCCCTTCAGTTTTAGGATTTTAGACCGTGTTACTTGGTAAGGTGCCCTTTTGGTGTTGGTTCAATTGCGAAGAAACTTACCCAAATTGTTGTTCTAGTTGCTTAATCGCCACCAAGTGAGACTCTATTTTTTGTTAATACTTGAGATATCTGCTTTCATTCCCTTTATGATCTCATCTTGGTGATCGACTCTCTTCAACAACTTGTCTAACATATCTTCAATCCTTGAAGTGCTTAGGATGACATCACAGCTGTGGGGCGACACATAAGGACCATTCCTATAACCATATCTTTTACCTTATTTGACATTCGTCACTATCTCCCTTTCATAGTAACCACCTCAGTTATCTCTATAAGCACCATTATAGTTGTAATTCTGACCTTGATTTTTGGAACCTTGCCTCCAATAGTCCGAGTTGGACCCTTGGGGGTTATTCCGAAAACCCACGGCTTGATTACTCACAAAACAAGCATCTTCATCAAAGAATGGATCTTTATAGATAGGAGCTTTAGGAGGTTGGTGAGTGACCGCTTTGACACTTTCTTGATTTTGCTTCAAGACCAAGTCCATATTCGTGCGAAGTTGAGCAAGTTGCTCCATGATCTCTTCATTGACCTTTGCTTGTTCATTGTTGGTGTTGACCATACAACAAGTGTTCATTAGACTTCCGTCTCGTTGACCCCATGATATGTTGGTTTTTAACCACTTGCCCCATCCTTGTGGCTATCAGTGCAAAAGGTTAGTCAAGAAACATGCCTCCCATGATTTTGTCGGCACACGCTTGACTATTCTCTTCAAGTGCCCGGTAGATAATCTCAACTAAGGCATCATCTACAATCTCGTGATCGGGGACCATCCTTAAACATTTGGTAAACCTCTCCCATGTGGTACAAGTAGAATCACCTGACAATTAATCAAAGTTGTTAATTTGATCTTTGAGCTTTAACTTCTTTGATCTTGAGAAATATCTTTCAAGAAACACTCTGTGAAGTTCTTCCCAACTTGTTATTGTACCCAACGGAAGCTCAGAAAACCACACAATTGTATTCCCAGTCAGTGACAATGGAAATACCCTCAAACTAATGGTATCAAGAGAAAGATTTTATGTCCCCATAACACTTTTGTAAACAAAAACCATATTATGGAGATGACGATGAGGGTCCTCTAAAGGTAGCCCTGTGAATAACCTATGGTTTTGGAGCATTTGAAGTAACTCACTTAACACCAAGAACTTAGTGTCTACTAGAAATGGGGGCAATACTACAGTGCCAGTAACGTCCATGGCCATAGGGTTCAAATGATAGTGATTCCATCCATATGTATTCTCGTTGAAGTCCATATGTTATGGTCTATCATCCCTTGGTGGTGGATTATCTTGTTCCCTCATATCATCATTATATTCTTGACTTCTTCAACCACGACTTCCTTGTTCATTTGACCCATTCTTCTAAAGAGTCGATGGATCACCAAATTGATCGGAGTTAAGGGAGAGCCTTGGCTCCTTATATTGCGCATACAATCCTAGTACACCCTGAAATTTAAATCAAACAACAAAAACAAAAACAAAAATAAAATACAACAGAGTTTAAAAATTAACACTTGAATTAATTAATAGTGAAATCAAGTCAGAACCTAACATTATTCCCCGACAATGGTGCCATAATTTTTGATTATGTTCACGCTCCAATAAGAAAGCGGTCGCTATCAGCAATTGACCTAACTGAAGTTTAGGGTCGAATTCATAGGGAATATAGGGTTTGACTACAAGATTTTACTATCAACCATTTCGAGTATTTATAACTAAACTCTCTAAATAGGGGGGGTTGTGATTCAAGAACAAAAAAAACACTATATTACAACGTGAGAAAATATTTAATTTTCGGGACAACTTGGGAATCATGTTCCTCATGGTTCATCGACTCAATTACCCTAGACAACATAACTATAATTGGAGATTCACATGCAGGATAGCAACTTAGGTTCTTCCAGCACTCTTGTGAAGGTGAAGGTTAAATTTGACCATAGCGCTTCGTCGGCTACCATGGTGGGCCAACTAATTGTTACCTATTGTCCCAGTCAACCTCCCCTTGGTCAGGTTTTATTGACTAGACGAGATCACATCAATCAAATCCTATCATCTACTTCCCTTTTCCTATTCGTCACTACCTTGCTCGGGACCGTGATAGTAGGTAGGGTTTGGTGTTAGCCACCACCAAACAACAATTAAAATGAAGGGAAATAGACAATACATGCAAAACCCCAATAATAGAAATGCAAGAAACCTAGGTCATCTCAAGTCAACTACCCATGGTTCCCACACCCCAAGTTGTGGGTGCTTAGCTACTCATGGCTAAGGCAAAATCAACAAAAATGTAAATACAAGACATAGTTGAGAATTTTACCCAATACAATGAAGAGTGAAGACACCACAAGTTGCAACCCACAAGCTTGATATGTTAAGAATGAATACAATATGAGATTTGTATTCCCTAAAAATGGGTTTTCCACGAGAAATAGAAACCTAAACTAGAACCCTAAAATATTCTTGAGAGAATATTTAAAGGTGATGTTCTAAATTTTGGAATCTCTCTCTTTTTTATTCTTCCCATTTCTCTCTTTTTTTCTCAATTAAAACATTACTTAAATTATTTATAGTGTTTACAAATTTACCCTAAAAATTACATAGAAAAGACAGATGGCATCTAGTTCGTCTCATAGGTACAACTAGTAGGGTGACCTATGATTTGTAATCAGTGTCTCATACTAGATTATTGGCATTTTAGAGTCAATTAGTATAACCCAAGTAGTACGAGTTGTTGCTTGGGCTACAATTCATATGCTCCTCTCATAGTCTAGGTCTTCAATTTTTAGTCCAAAGTTTTGTCTCTCTGTTTCCTGCTACGAGTCCATCTATACGAGTCATAGCGAGACCTATGACTCATAGAGTGGCCTCGTAGGGCTGACCTCCACTTGGCAGATTTCTGATTTTTGTTCTCTGTTTCTGGCTACGAGATCACTATATGACTCGTAGCTTGCGCTACGATTGGTAGTTAAGCTCATATGTCTTGTGCTTTATCAAAATTTGCAATTTTTCTCCAAAATCATGCCAACCTACCTTTTCTACAATAACAACACAAAAACACATCAAAACCATCAAAAGTCGCATTAAGAACTCACAAAATTCCTTATTTTAGGTATCGATCGTGCTGTATTTTGATAGCATATCAACCACATTGTCAGCCACCTCTCCCAAAAGGAAACCACATTAGTACCTTGAGGGGACCTCCTTACCTTTGTTATGATTTTGAGGGCAATCTATTGCCTCATGGCCTATTTCCCCACAACCATAGCAAGCACCGATATGCCTCAAGCATAGGCCCCCATGACCCTTATGACACTTTGGACACACATTAATGTGAGCCACACCCCTACCACCTTGGCCCTCAGAAAATTATTTGCAACAACCCTCTTTTGAAATGCATGAGAAGACCCTTGGCCTCAATGAAATCAGCCACTCTTTTGGAACATACCTCAAAATGGGCCCTCTTGGCCTCATGAACCCTCCTCTTTCTCAATTCCTCCTCTTCTATTTGTTCAGTATAGGTCATCAAACATGACAAGTCCATGTCACTAATTAACATGGGGACTGGCATTCTTCACTTACTGAGTCGAACACATCCATTATGAACTTGTTCATTCTCGACCTTGGATCGACAACTAAGTGAGGAGAAAACTTTGAAAGTTGGGTGAACTTGAGGGCCTATTCCCTCACACTCATGGACCCTTGTCTCAAATTCATAAATTCCACCAATTTGGCTTCCCTAAGTTTAAGAGGGAAAAATCGATTAAGAAATCTCGCCTTGAACTCTTCCCATAGAACCATATTATTGACCCTCTTTTCCTCCTTCCATTGCTTGTACCATATTTGTGCTACCTCTTTGAGTTGGTAGGCTTCCAACTCCGCCCTATGCTCTGGTCTCACATCCATGATAGACAAAATTTTGTAGACCTCAGCAATGAACTCTTGAGGGTCCTCATTCACCTTCGACCCATGGAATTTTGAGGGATTCATCCTTATTAAATCTATCAACCGAGATGCCGATGTAGGAGTATGAGGGGCTTGGGCCCCTTGGTTGGCTTGATTAGCCACTACTTAGGCAAGTAAAGTGAGAGCATTCCTAAGCTCTCCATTAGCCAGTTGCTTCTCCGGTGTTCGGGCTCGTCTTCCTCTCATGTTAGGCATGATCTAGCATATCAAAGGACAATCGTTAGGGGAAAAAACTTACTTCAACTCTATAGCAAGACTTAGAACATGAAAAAGAAAAACATTTGCTAAATGTTTCATAGCCTCCTACTCATAGTTGTGGTGCACAACACAACTATGAATTAGACTCTAATCAACGTGATGTGTTGGACTCCAAAGATCTAACAACCTAGTGCTCTGATACTATCTTTGTCATGCCCCGGACCTAGGGCCTAGATGTGACCTGTGAATGGGAAACCCGAAGGAACCCCAAACAAGCCTCATAGAATATCATTACACATCCTTGTTCGCAGAAGCAATTTAAATGGCAACAAGAGATAAGCATAAGCAAGGGAATTAAGGCTAAGGTTAAACTTCTTTATCATATCATTAAGAAACAAAAGAGTCAAGGCTCATAGCATAGATATATAACATGTCCAACAACACCTCTACTACATAGATAAGAGCGGGGGCCACAACAAACAACAGGGCTCACCCTCATAGTTAACACATGAATAAAGGTAAGAAAGTCTTAGTACATAGTAAAAGATCATAAGCAACATCCCCGAAATAAAGGACTCACCAACAAGCTTGAGAGATAATCATACTAGCCACGTAGAGGAGAAGGATCAAGCGTGCACCAGTTCCTACATGGTGACATCATGTAGGCATAGAGTATGTGTTAGTATGTTTGAATATACTAAGTATGTAGGATGAAATGCAACAAGTGATGGTAACATAATTGAAATGCATAAGCATAGGCAATATATATCAATATGGCATGCATAGAAGATGCTCGTAGTAAATCATGCTTATATGGATCATAAAGTAAGTGTAAGGAGTGACCATTCTTAGTGCAAGCCAAGGCCTACCACCCTCTTCGATAGGTGTATGAGGTAAAAATCCCATCATGAGGTTGATGGAGTACAAATCCCCTAACAAAGTTGATGGAGTACAACCTCGGTCCCCTCCCCCCAACAAGGTTGATGGGTACAAACCTCCAACAAGGTTACCTGGGCCTACCACCCTCAAAATTAGGTGATCGAGGTGTCAACCCCTCAACAAGGTTACCCAGGCCTATAATCTCCCGAGCTAGGCTTAGTTATTTCCAACACTATAGAGATAATATTATATATAGTCACACACATATACAGTCCTTTCATTATCATACACATACATTCTCTTTCATCATCATTCCATCATCATTTCATAATCATATAGTCATTCAACTCATAAGACATACATAGGACCTTCAATTCCTCAAAAAACCATAACCGAACATTTTATCAAACACTTAGAGGGCGTGTAGTGTTAGTGTAAAACCATGCAATTCAAGAGTGAAACATGCAAGTAATTCCTATATCAAATCCGGAGAAGATTTTGTGAGTTGAATTTAGGAGTAAAATATTTGGCTAAGTGTCTAAATGAGTATTGGAAAATGTTTAGAATGATATGAGGGTGAAAAATGGCTAAGTGAAGGTATTTTCACATTTGGGAACACTTAGGCCCAAGACTTTTGAAGTGAGTCGAACACATCCATTATGAACTATGATATGAGGGTGAAAAATGGCTAAGTGAAGGTATTTTCACATTTGGGAACACTTAGGCCCAAGACTTTTGAAGTCTAAAACTGGACAAAAAAATGCACAGAGGCACGGCCTTGGTGCGTCGCATCAGGGGTGCAAAAATCTCTCTAGAAATCACAGTTTTGCGATTTCCAAATTTTGATACAGTTGCTCTTAAATCAGGGTTAAACCCATTTTCCACTCAATTTGACCTCCTGAACAAGAATATGAAGTTGGATTTTTGATATCACACATGGATTTTGAGATATATGGAAATTATAATTTCGAGCACTTCCGATGCACATTTTTGGGGTCGTTACAGAGAAGAATGTTATGTCTTGAATCCCTATATTATGAAAGTTAGGGGTATAGAAATATTTGATGGGTTCCATAAACTATCTTTTAAATTGGTGAATCCTACTACTCTTGTACATGAGTAGCTAGTAATTTTCATGATTACATGACTAATTATGATTTTCCCTTACTTATGGAATTTTAGCTTCTGAAGTTGATGGAGGTTTGCTAGATTTTATTTATGTCCATACTTTCTTTATTATTATTACATATGAATCAAGTCTAACACTAATAATATTTGGGGGAAAAAGATAAAAAGTGATACAGTCCATTCCATCGCTTTTTTGCTCGACGTTTTTATGAAAGCTTCTGACTGCATCACTTTTAAAGCGACGAACAATGTTGCTTTACTTATCTCATAATTTTTTTAATTTATTTTTTTTAAAAAAGCGATGGACATAGAGTCACTGTCTGTCATATTTTAAAAAAAAATTTAAAATTTTTCTTTTAAAAAGCGACAGACATTGGGTCACTATCCGTCGCTATTTTTAAAAGATTATTTAAAAAAAAACTCTTAGAAAAGTGACGGACATTGGTCCCCTGTTATATATTTTTTTTAAAAAATTACTAAAAAGTGACGGACTTAGGGACCCTGTCCGTCACTTTTTCTGCAGTTTTTTTGACAGCAAAAAATTGCAGTTTCTGCTATCCACCTGCAATATAAGGAATAATAGATTTCATCCCAAACAAGCAATCCAATAGCAACAATAACAACGTCAACATACAGAATACATAAAACCAACTAAAATAAACATTCAAAACAAATAAAATCCAAAAATTACAATGTTTTTAAACCAATGCAAAGTTAATCAAAATAGTATAAAGTATCCAAAACAAACGGAATTGTCCAAAATATAACTAAAAGAAACCTAAGGACTATTCTCAACAAAATCCTCATCAGATTCGGGAGTGGAAGGACGCAGTGCAGGCCGACGGGCGAGGCTTAACATTTGTTCTTTGATTTGTATAACTTCCTTTTGTTGCTCAACCCTCCTTATCTCAAAAGCTATGAATGCATTTGAAATTTGTTCTATTTTTTTGAGACATGACAGCCAATTGAACCCGGTCAAGGGCCTCGGCCAGACTTGACAATCCAATGCCTTCTAAACCTAATTGGAGTCGTCATATGTCATTCCTAGAGCCCATCTATAGATACGACCTTTGTGGCTCCCACCAACTACTTTCTCAATCCAAATTTTATTGAACAGTTCAGGCTAAGTTGGACATCATCTCCAAGCTCAGGAACATATCGCTAGTAGTCTTGCTACATATTACAAAATTAATTCAAAGTTAGAATCGATACTTAGTGTGTGTGTGTCTATATATATATATATTACAAAATTGATTCAAAGTTAGAATCGATACTTAGTGTGTGTGTATATATATACACACATACATACACACATATATATATGTATCTATATATATATGTGTGTGTGTGTGTATGTGTATATGTGTGTGTATATGTGTGTGTGTGTGTGTGAAAAATAAAAGTTAGAACAAAAAACAATCTATATATATATATAGAAGTGTTAAGAAGCTTATGTAGGCTTGTTCGACCCTCTGTTCAACCCACACGTCCTGCTCTGACTCATCATCCTTCTTTCTGATATGAGTCTTCTAAAAACCTCATGCTAAAATGGAACTCGTCCCATTTCTTGCTCCTATAAATAATTTATAATATAATTAATAAAGAAATATTTAATCAAATAATATATTTAAGATTGTGGATTTAAACTTTAAATTTAAAAATTTTACGATCTCTCTCGAAATAGTTCCAACACTTTTTGCACCTCTGTTATGCAATGAGCCATCCTTCAGACTCACTTTAGCCTTTTTTGCTTGGTCAAACAAAGCTTTGAATTCATCGGTATCCTAATATCAATACAACCTTCATATATGTGTGGCTGCAATCAACCCCCAGGATTTCCATTATCCCCACGATTTCTTAAGCCAGATGAGGGTGAAAAATGGCTAAGTGAAGGTATTTTCACATTTGGGAACACTTAGGCCCAAGACTTTTGAAGTCTAAAACTGGACAAAAAAATGCACAGAGGCACGGCCTTGGTGCGTCGCATCAGGGTGTACTTTTCGTCCCAAGTACACATAGTCTGAAAAATCAGAAGAAAAGTGTTAGAAAATTAGTTAGATAAAATATACTATAAATAATAAACTTAACTTAAAATAAATATGTAAACTTATATATCTTAAACTCATTAAATATCGTCTGATGAATTCTATTTGGAATCTCTCCCCAAGAGTGACAGGGCTCATTAAACTGCCTCCTAACACTCTCCTGTAAGGCCTTGGCAGCATCCTTCGATGGATGCTACCTGCAAGGCATATAATAAACATAATAGTTCATGAATATTTTAGTAATGTAGCAAAAAATTAATAAATAGAAGGACAAACTTATGAGACTCCATCAGGTACTATCAAAACTCTTCCAAGCCTATGTCGCTGGCCAGGAGCTAACCCTATGGCATCCAATGCTGCCTCAAGAGTAGCAGCAGAAGCAGGTGAAACTGATGTCGAAGGATGCACATAATGATGAGTCAATATAGGAGTGACAACCACAACACTAGAATCTCTAAGTCCAAAACACTAGAATCTCTAAGTCTGAGGGATGATAGGTGAGGAGAATGAGATGAGGAAGACTAAACACTAGTAGATGGAGTACCCGAAGATGATAATTTGTGAGGTCATGGAACAATTACTATGGGTAGTTGGGTGTCCTGGTAATATGAAGTGAACTTGGGTTGTGATGAAGAAGAAGCACCGCATGGTCTCCAAAACTAATTATGGTTAGTCATAGGATCCATAGTCCCAAACGGCACAATATTAATGGTAGGAGAAGTAGCTGCACGGTTGTGGAGATCCAGGCCAGAGGAAATATATCTTGGAATATCTGTAGAATCAATAGGCTACCACCACCCGATGACAATTACATGTAAAGTAATAATTCGATATATATATATATATATATATATATATATATATATATATATATATATATATATATATAAAAAAAAAAATATATATATATATATATATATATATATATATATATATAAAATTAAAATAAATTTAATGTTAGCACGATAAATAACATACATACAAGTTATAATGTATCGCTCTATTCCTCGTTGCTTCTTTCATTTTCATCATCAACCCATTCTTCCTCCTTAATTGTTTCATATTCATTGTCCTTCAATTCCTCCTCCTCAAATGATTCGTATTCTTTGTTTACTCCTTCTTCAATGTTTGTATTACAAGGTCATCATTAGAAACCTCTTCTAGTATGTATTAAGGATGTTCTAGTGTGGTTTCCAACTCAACATCAACTTGTTGTTGAACAAGTGCAATATCATTTTGGTATGCCACATCAAACATATTCTCAATTTCTATTCTTCGCACAGGATTTGTTTTTATAACAACTCACCAATCAGCCTTATCTTTACGCAGTGGATGTGGAGCATAATAGACTTGCTTAGCATTTTGGGCAATCATAAAAGGGTCATAACTTGCGTATTATCAGGTGTATTTAACTTCAATAATATTATGTTGTAGGTCCACCCTTGTGCCTCTTTGTGATGGATCAAACTACTTACATCGAAACATTAC
>DF357576.1:92619-111534 GCA_000787875.1 Solanum virginianum
GAAACATTACAATCTTTTTCTAAAGCCATCCTAAATATCTTAGTTAAATAATCTCTTGAATGACACCAAAATATTCAACAGTATGGCCATTACCGTCGACATCACCTTGAACATACACACTACTATTATTGGTTTTCTTGTACATAGAAACTTCCTCAGTTTGAAACTTAAAACCATTTACACTATACTTATGGAGTGTATGAACTTGAGAAACAGGCCCAAGTGTGATCTCCCTTACAAATGGTGAATGTTCTACATTTTAATATTCATCATAAACCTACAGATTCTATTAAAGATAGTACAATTAGGTATAAAATGAATACTTATACTTATCGATTCAATATGTTTAAACTTTTCACACTTACATAAATCTTTAACCATGTTGAACATCTTGTACATATAGCTTCATTGCCCCATGTGTTTACACACAAGCTATTATTGACAAATATAATTTTGTGAGTTAGTTCTAAATTTTAACTTTATAATTTGATAATTTAATTTAATACTTACTCAAGATATGGCTGAAGTTTGGGACAATTAAGAAAAAATATGGGTCGTAGCTAATTGATATTCCATACTAGTGAGGCTTCGTCTTCCACACCTTTTAGATTCTCATCCACTTTGATTAAAAATCGAAATAGGTGAAAACATAGGATCACTATCACCCTCGTCATTGCGACTTGGCCTATTACTCCTACATGAGACTTCATCCCCAAAGTAAAAGGAGTAAAAATCACCTGTTTCTCTAGTAATATGATCTTGCACAATTGACCTTTCAATCTCTCCACTCCGCTTAATTGATCATTTGCAACCTCTAATTTTTCTGTATGTATGTAATCATGTAAATATGTTCACGAATGATTAGATTATACAAAGATTTAACTACTTATATAAGAATAATCATTACCTTTTAAATGGATACATCTACCATGTATGAATAAAACCACCAAGATGGGCTTCTTTTATAAGATGGATCAGAAGATGCTCCATCACATCGAAGAAAATAGAAAGACTTTCTCCATCTTTGTAATAATAACAGGAATATTTTCCTCCATCCTATCTGAACAACATTCCAATAACTAACAAGTACATAAATCTTTTTTAAAAAACTTTATCTATATAATGGGCTTCCATATCCTTTTAGGTAAATTGTGAAAAACGATAGGAATCAAAGTTTCTTTGAATAGATGACAATCATAACTTTTCATACCTATTAACTTTCTTTCATTCAAATCTGCCCACTTGCCCAAATTTGAAGCATATCCTTCTAGGATCCTCAAAGTTTTCACCTATATACATATTTTGTGTTTCTCATCCATTGTGAATGAAAAACTAGCTTTGGGCTTCATAATTTTGCGATTTGGTAGTTCCTACAACCACAATTTCCTCCTCTAGCAATATTCCTTTATGTCCAGTCTAGCTCTTGGGTAGTCATTTGTCTTTCCCTTGACATCCATCATTATGTTGAACAAATTGTCAAAATAATTTTTCTCAATATGCATAACATCAAGATTGTATCATAAAGATTATCCTTCCAATATGACAACTCCTAAAATATGCTTTGTTTGGTCCAGTTATGTTCAATGCCATATCCAGAAAGTCTAGAATGTATGAGATAATTCGTAACTATCACAACCTGGACCTAGGTCCTAGACGTGACACGACGAATGGGAAGCCCGGAGGGACCCCAAACAGCCTCTTAGCATATCATACACACATCTTCGGTTGCAAAATCAAATAAACAACAACAAGTGAGTAAAATAGGGACAGATGGGGCTAAGGGGCTTCTTTGATATCATAAATCATTAGGAGTCAAGCTCATAGCATAGATACATCATAATATTCCAACAACACTTCTAAACTTAGAATGGAGTGGGGGCCAAGACACTTTCCGAGCTCACCCTCATAATGTCAAACATTAACATAAAGAAGTTTTTAAAATGTTGTAGGTCCACCCTTGTGCCTCTTTGTGATGGATCAAATGCAATGCAACAAGAGATAGGCACTTAGTCCAAATGCATATTGATAAGCAAAAGATAGCATAATAACGATATGACATGTATAATCAATGCTTAAGTAAATCATGCTTTGCAAATCATTCCTCTTACATAGAACATAATATATAAGTGTGGGAAGAAACCTCAACTAACATAAAATAAGACCAAGAGAGCTACAACTTGGAATCCCAATGTCTAACCTACATCGAAAGAAAGGAGGTAGTTACTTGCCAAGGTAAACCTCCTAATACCTAAGTGGATCTATTAAGCCTTATGTGAACCGGGTACTTGCCTCTAGTTCCTAGACTCGGGTACTTGCCTTAAGCCTGGACTCGAGTACTCGCCTTAAGACCTCATAATTAGGGTACTCACCTATTAGGGATTTAGGGACTCGCCTCTAATCCCTTCACCTATGGTGGCTTATAGTTTTAGGAATTGGGGAATCACCTCTAGTCCACTCGGTGCTAAGTTTAATCCCACTGAATTCTTAAAGTAATCACAGCTTTAATAACTTGTAAGAAACACAAAAGAGATCATACGAGTAACTCTTAACATCATTGACCTTAAATGGTGAGCCTAATCATCAAATATAAGAATGCGTCATCATCAACATTACCCTTGCTTTAACAAAAACATCAAAGGCTCACAAGAGGTAAAATCTTTGAGAAAAAGACTTAATTCGGCTTTACAACATCATCAACATTTTCATGAACTAAACACATCTCTAGAAAACCCAAAATCATCATAAATTCTCTTGACTCATAAATGAACCAATAGATCATCAAAACCTTAAGAATCCTTAAAAAGACATTTTATCAAATACTTGACGGGTGTGCAATGCTAGAACAAAAACATGCAATTGAAAAGTGAAATTATGCCAGAAAAATCAATGTAAAACCACCCATTAATATTTGGTACCACCCTGATGCAAGATACATTGCAATCCCCCATCAAATCTCATCATAGATCATAGATTCATAGCTCAAAACATGCATAGTTACAATAGACAAACCATCTCATAGTATAAGCTTAAAATAGATAAACATGTATTTTCAATCAACATTTCATGAAACCCCAAAATAACTTTTAATCAAAGAACCTAATGAGTAATAGCCATAAGCAACACAACTTGGAAACATGCAATTTTCATAAAAAAGAAGATTGAGCTTCATGGGTGAAAGGTACCCATTAATGAAACCCACATACCTTAATCTTAGTGTTTCTTAAAGAAGAACTTAAGAAGGAATTTAGGTTTGAATTAGTTTCCTTGAACTCCAACAAAACTTTTTGAAAATCTTGAGAATGGATGGAGAATTTGATGAAGATTGGAGAGGAATTTGAGAGTTTTTGGTGAGTTTTTAGGGCTAAAAAGGGCTAAAGAATGAGGGATTTTCACATATATAGGTATTGGGTTCTTACTCAGTTGCCCTGGAGTAAAAAAAGAATTTTTCAAAAATTTTTGAACTAGTCCGCTCTAGTGCGTGTCGCAGACTGGTTGCGAACAACTATTATTTTTGCGAAGTTACTCCAAAAAATTATTTTCTTGGCACAGATAAAGTATACCTTGTAGGTACTCATTTTCCCACACAATTTTGCCCTCTGAACAAGAATATGAAGTCATGTTTATGAAATTTTACATGAATTTTGAGATATTAAAAAAATATATCATAAGGTTTTTTTCAAGCTAATTCGAGGGGTGTTTAAATATCCCCGATTTGAGATATAATGGAATTACAATTATGGGATATTCCTAGGAAAGTGTGGGGTGTTTCAGTAACTTTAGGCAGATGACAAACTCTCCCAAATTTGATGGCCTATCAATGATGGAGGTGGGGGATCATTCTCAACCCTATTTTTTCTAAATATCTGTTTCATATTTGTAAAATCGTGATCCATTGACAAGAATTGATGACAACAATTAAACCAATTTTTTTCCTGCCTTGTTTTAAGGTAAAAACCTTACTATGCTCCATGCAATAAGGACAAGCAAACTTTTCAGCAGTCATCCAACCAGACAACATATCATATGCAGAAAAATTATTAATAGTCCATATTAAACAAGCACGCATCACAAAATTTTTCTTAGTTAATATGTCATATGTAACAACACCTTCAAACCATAGTCGTTTAAGCTCATCTATCAATAGTTGTAGATAGATATTAATTAAACTTTTTGGATTACCGGGACCCAAAATAACACAGCTTAAAAATATGAATGGACTTGTCATGCACATTTCGGGAGGAAGACTATATGGAGTAAGAAGCATTGGCCAACAAGAATAAGACATGGAAGAATTAGAGAATAGTGTAAAAACATCTGCACACAGCCCTAATCTAACATTTCTAGGCTCTAGCAAAGTTGGGATACACATTATTAAAATGCTTCCATGCTTCCCCATCAGATGGATGAGACAAGACACCCAGCGACCTTCTATATTCACGATGTCATCTCATATGTGGGCCAAACCTTATCGATGCATACAACCTCTTCAGCCTAGGAATATGTAACACCCCAAATTCCTTCTACCTAATCTTGAGTGAATGTCTAGAGGTTGCAGAGAAAAGACTGAGAAAAGCTACAGAAGAAGGTTTACGAGAGCCATTTACTACTCGTAGATAGGTTTACGACTAATAGAATAGGTCTTGTAAAACCCCATATGACTTAGTGAAATTTTCTATGTCTGAAGCCTATATACGAGATAGTATATGACTCGTAGAGTGTTTCAGGACTCATAGAGGAGGTTTCTTGATAAATTCCAGTAACTTACGTTTCAGGATCCCTTATTTACAAGAGAACTTTATGACCCATAGAATGTTTTATAGATCGTGGAGAGGGGTTTCATGCTAATGCCTACGGCTCGTAGAATGCTCTACGACTCATAGAGGAGGTCTCATGGACTAAGATGACAATTTTAATGAGGGGTATGTTTATCCATTCTGACTTCCATTTAAATAAGTCCTTGGTCATTTTAGGCTTGAATAAAGTCTTAAAGCAAACCCTATGTGTATCAGTTATCATTCCTCACATTTAGAATTTCTTAAGAGCACTAAAGGAGGGAGAAGGAGCTAGGGTTTCCAATTCAAGAGCGAGGATCGACTGAGGTTCAATTATTTCTTCTATTTCTAGGTATGTAAGGCTTACTTAAGTGCAAAACTTCCTTCTTCACACACCTCTTTCATCATCTTGAGTCATAATTTGGAAAAACGTTGAGAATCGAGAAATTTTATTATATTATTACTAAAATTCTTGCATTTATTATTATGTTTCCTGATAATATGTTAGGTACTTGCTGCACTATATAATTTCTATATGAAATTAAGATAAAGTTTTATACTTGATAGCATGAACGCTAAATTGCATGATATTATGAAATTCTATGCATGCCATTGAGTATTTGAGTTGAGTAAATTGAGTTTTTCAGTTGAGTATTTGAGTCGAGTAAATTGAGTATTTGTGTTGAGTAAACTTAGTATGATTGAGCATGAGAAGTATATTGCATTGAGTCACATACATCACTATATATGATTATCTTGCTTGCATTACATGATGAGTTAAACTGAGTGAGTCTAAATGACCGTTTGAGTCTAAGTTGAGTTTGTTGGGTTGCTAACATGAGATGAGTTGAGATTAGATGACCTAATGAGGTCGAGATTTAAGTTGATTGATTGAGCATTAAGGATTGAGTTGATTGATGAGTTAAGTATGTTTTAGTCTTGGGAGGAGTATCGAGCACCAAGTAGGGAGAGAGTAAATATCTACTTTAACATACAGAACTACTTGCCAGGGTAGGATAGTCACACAACTTGTTTTGTGACTCTTGTCTCGTAAGTGGACATTTATTATGGATCCAAGAGAGAGTTGATCAGCCTTTACTGTGGCACGTTTAGGAGGGCGTGGCAATGACATCACTTTCATTGTGCATCACCAAATTAAAGGTGATGGGATACATATGTCTGTCAAGAGAAACTCCTAAGCAACATTGATTGAGGATGATATTTTAAACTGAGTCTATTTTCAATGAGTATACTTTAAAAACATGATTTACTTCAAAACTTGCATGTACTGAATCGAGTATGAGTTGTTGAGTCGAGATGAGTGAGTTGATCCTTACTTTCTTGAGCTATTTTATGAACAAGTATATTCTATGTATAGGCATCCATTTGGGACTGCATCATTATGATACAAATATATATGATAGAGGATTTCAGTTCGTGCATCGTTGAGGTCCAGATCAGTACACTTCTAGAGTTGGTGAGCCCTCTTTGCCTTTCGGATGAGCTCTTTTATCTTATCAGTTGATTTAGTGTATTTTCCTTCCTTTAATTTTAGGTTTCCATGGCCTGTCATAGCACCATCTAGATTGTTGAGTAGAGGCTTCATACACACTGAATAGAAGATTTGTTGAGTATGTTGTATTCTAAACTTATTCATTGGAAACTATCAGTTAGTTGAGTTATATTTTCATTTTTATGATGCTTTTCTATTTGAGTAACTTGTTCCACTATCAAGCCAATGTGACGATGAGGCCTGGTGGTTCTCTTACAAAATCAACAATGGTTGTTTAAGTGCTGGCCACGATAAGGGTACCCTCCTAAGGTGTGAGAAACTTGGTATTAGAGCATAGAGTTGAAGTGTTCTAGGGCGTCTATGAAGAAGTTCTAGTAGAGTCTTGTTTATGGGTGTATTGTGCACCACATTTCATAAGCAGGAGGCTATAGGACATTAGGAATTGTCTTTCTTATATTTTGAGTTAGTGTGATAGAGTTAAAACTCTTTCTAACTCATGTGCTATGCGCTTGAAGATCATGCCTCCTAGTGATCACGCCCAAGTCACACCTCTCTTTTGGAGGATAAAGTAGTTGTTGTCAAATATAAAACCTAACCAAGGTTAGGGTCGAATCTTATAGAGAATACAGAGACTTTCCAAATTGATTCACCAATAAACAATTCAAGTATTAACTAACTCAATTCCCTAAAAAGGGGGTTGTAATGATTGATAAGAAATTAAACTAAACTAACTAAAACAAAAGACAATCAATAATGGAGAGCAACTTGAGAAATTGTGTTCCCCATGATTCACCAACCCAATATCCTCGGATAATCCAATTTTCGACTAGAGTATAACATTTAGGAGGAAATTGTGTTCCCTATGATTCACTAACTCAATATCCCTGGATAACCCAATTCTCGACTAGAGTATAGCATGTTGAATGGTAATTTAAGTTCACTAAGCCCTTCTGTCAAAGGTGAGAGGCGAATTTCACTATGTGACTCAGCCCATCTCCATAGTGTGCAATACTAACCATTACCTATAGTCCTAGTCAATCTCCCCTTGGTCTAGTTCAATTGATTAGATGACAACATATCATCGAATCCTATTAACCAATCTCTTTTTCTATTCATTACCACCTGGATCGAGAAGGTAACACTCGAAAATTTCTAATACTGGCCACCACTAGAAAACATGTAAAACGAAGAGAATTAATTAATACATGTAAATATCCATTCCAAGAACTACAAATTATTTAGGTCTATTTGATTAGATCTTCATGGTTCCCACAATCCTGAGTTGTGGGTTTAGCTACACATGGTATTGGTAGATAAAGAAATTATGAATTGAGAAAACATAATTAATATCTTACCCAAATAGATTGAAGAACAAGAAAACCCAATTTCTATTAAGAATCACAAGGTTGAAAGACACAATAAATCCAGAAGTGTATTCTCATCTCCAATATTTAGTCTCAAGTATAAAACCCTAAAAGGTGCTCTACTGATGTTCTCTATTCTATTCTGCTATACTTCTTACTAAAAATAACCTAATTATACTATTTGTAGTATTTACTAACAAGTTCTAAATAATAGAAAAACTGATCGGCGGACCCTATGACACGTAGTTATGACTCGTAACTGGGTTTACGAGTCGTAATTGGTGTCTTGTGTTCAGCTTCATGAATTTTGGACTTCACTACTATAGATATGCTTTACAATTCGTAGTCTAATCTATGACTCGTATCGCCTTCTCATAGACTTCATCATCATCTAGTCCATCTCTATAAATCTTTATAAAACCCCTTTATGCGACTTATAGAGTGATCTACAACTTGTATAGAGGTCTTGTATAGCGAAATTTAGACTTTCATTCTTTATTTGATATCCCCATAAAACCCACTCTATGACTCATAGATTGCTCTACGACTCATAGAGGGTCTCATAAACCTTCAAAAACTAGAAAAGTCTGCAATTTTCTCCAAAAGTCATGCCAACCTACTTTACTGCAAGAAAAAATACAAAAATTTATAAAAATCACAAATGTCGCATTGAGAACACACAAAATCCTAAGTTTTAGGCATCAAATATATTGTATTTTGATAGCACTATTCTCAGAGGTGCCTCTTCAGATGGAAACGAGGGTTCTAGGTCGACCAGCAAGAATTGCTGGTGTTCCTGTGACACCTTCTGCTCCACCTGCTCCTACTACAGAGGCTGACTTTAGAGCAGCTATCACTATGCACACACCGTTGGTGGCTACCTAAAGTGGGAACCAAGGCTTATAACCTCTTAGTTCTAGCTCCCATGAGCCAACAACTGCCACCAGACTGAGAGACTTTTTGAGGATGAAGCCACCTGTCTACACTGGGTCTAAGGTTGAGAAGGATCCTCAGAAATTCATTGATGAGATATGGAAGGTGTTGAAAACCATGCATGCGACTGAGACTAAAAGAGTTGAGCTTGTTGCCTATTAGCTCGAGGATATGGCTAATGTTTGGTATAATTAGTAGGAAGAGAGTTGAGGTAATGATGCTGAGCTTGCTGCTTGGGATGAGTTCGAGAGTACCTTCCTTGATCTCTTCTTCCCTCAAGATTTGAGAGAGGTAAAGGTTTAGGAGTTTGTGAATCTAAAACAAGAGGGGCTAACTATCAAAGAATATAGCCTGAAATTTATCCAATTATCCAGGTATGCCCCAAAGATGGTCGAGGATATGAGAGCGAGGATGAGGAAATTCATATCTGGGTTGGGTAGACATGTGAAGAGAGAGTGCAAGGCGGCATTACTGATCCCCAGTACAGATATCTACAAAATGAAAGTTTATGCCCATTTGACTGAGGAAGATATGAAGAAGGATAGAGAGGAGTATCTGAGTTAGAAGGGCAGGTTAGTAGGGCTTGAGTCCAGTCAGATCAAACAGGGTAGGGGAGATAAGTCCTATTTCTAGAAGAGGTCCTCTAGCTATGCACCATCTTTAGTCAGTGCACTAACCCTGAGCCGTAGGTATGATTAGAGGTCCCAAGATTAGCCAAACTTTAGGGCACAAGGTGCACAATCTCAAACTAGTGTGACTCTTGGCTCTAGTAGGAAGCCACCTTATGGGAAATATGGCAGGATGCATCTGGGAGAATATAGAGATAGAGGGAATGGTTGCTACAAGTGTGGATCACTGATCAATTTTCAGAGGGAATGTCCAATATTGGGCAATAAGGCCTAATCTTCTACCACAATCCACCAACGAGGGGTAGCTAGAGAGGTGCTACACCAGGGGCAAATGGTAGGATAAACTGTCTATATGCGATGGGGAACCAATAGGACCAAAAGGTTGTACCAGATGTTGTGATAGTATGCCTCAACTTTTTAGCTTTCCTTGCTATGCTTTACTTGATCGAGGTGCCACTTGTTCTTTTGTAATGCCATATATGGCGTAGATTTGAGATTCTTCCTACGTGCTTGCTTGAGCCATTTTCTATTTCTAATCCTGTTAGTAAGTCCACTTGAGTTGAGAGAATCTATAGAGATTATGTGGTATCCATTTATCATAGGAATACTTGCTAATTTGATTGAGTTAGATATGGTCAATTTCAACGTGATCCTTGGCATGGACTGGCTTTATGCCTACTATGGCTCTGTTGATTGCCGGATCTGGACTATCAAATTCCAGTTTCTAAATGAGCCTGTTATTGAGTGGAAGCAAGATTTTGTTGTGCCAAAGGGTACGTTTATTTCTTACCTCAAGGCCCGAAGACTAATCTCTAAGAGTTGTATCTACCACCTTGTGCGAGTCAAGTTTGATGATGTTCAGTTCTCTACTCTTGAGTCTGTCCCGATCGTAAGCCAATTTCTGGATGTCTTTCTGGAGGATCTGCTCGAAGTCCCTCCCGATAGGGAGATCGACTTCAAAATTGATGTTCTTCATGACACCCAACTGTCATGACCCAAGCGTAGGGCCTAGATGTGATACGGCGACTGGGGAACATGAAGGGACCCCAATCAAGACTCTTCACTTATCATTACACATCATCAATTGCGGAAGCATATAAAAGACATAAAGTAAGATAAAAGGGCAATGGGGCTAAGGGAAAGCTTGCTTAAACATCATAATCAAGATGCAAGGGTGATGCTAATAACCTAGATACATAACTTGTCCAACAAACACCTCTAAATACATAGATAGAGCAGGGGGCGTTAGTACATTTGAATGTACTAAGTATGTAGGATGCAATGCGACAAGAAATAGACATCATGATCAAAATGCATAGCAATAGGTAATGGGCATATTATAGTAAGATGACATGTATGAACAATGCTAGAGTAAATCATACTTAAATAACTCATGCTCATAAAAGGTATCATATGTGAAGAATAGACCAAGCTAGATTTCCACGATATAAACCCCTTGAGGTTAGTGATTATGGTACCCCATCACTTAGGTGGTGAAGTATTAACCCTTCATTGGGTTGGTGATAATGCCGCCCCATCACCTAGGTGGAGAAGTACTAAACCTTCCCTCGGTTGATGAGTACTAACCCCCATCTCAGTTAGTGATGATGCCGCCCCATCACTAGGTGGATAAGTACTAACTCTTCCCTTGGTTAATGAGTACAAACCCTCATCTCGGTTATCCGAGTTCTTAGACCCCCCAGATTGGGCATGGTCTAATGCAACACTTTATATATAATTCATCATGAATATAAGCTCATTTCATCATCATAATATCAATTATATTATATCTCATGCTTTTGACATTCATTTCTACAAGAAACCCTAGCCGGACATTTTATCAAACACTTGGGGGGAGGGTGTAATCAGAGTAAAAGACCATGCAATTTAGAGATGAAATCATGTATGAAAATCTGTTGTAATCCCATCAATCCACACCTCGCAACACCCACAAGACATTCACATCAACATCCCTCATCAAGTCCAACATTAGATCTAACATTTGGAGCTCAAAACATGCTAAAACAACCATACTTTCATGAACTAAAATCACTGTGCAGTAAAATTCTCATCATATAAGACCAACATGTATAATTAACTTTAAATCATGCAATATTAGTAAAAATGAGGCTTAGGCACAATGGGTGGAAGGACCCAATAGTTCAATACCACATACCTTAGCTTTGGAGAAGTTGTTGGTGAAGTTTGAAAATGGAGACTTGAAGCTTGAAGAAAATTCTTAGTTTCGGATGAGGGTTTTGAGTCTTGAATTTTGGAGTGAAAATAGGGCTAAGTGTTTTGGGGAGTATTGGGAAATTTTATGATGATATAAGGGTGAAATTTTGCTAAGTATAGATAAAAACACGCTTGGGAAAATTTGGGCCCAACACTTAAAATAATTGGACCGTACAAGAAAACAACTGCCAGGAAAATACACCTCTCCGCATCGCGGAGAGAACGCAGAGAAGGAATTACACATGAGCATGCCCTTGGCGTGTAGCGGAGGCAACGTGGAAACCTCACTGGAATTTGCACTTTCAAAAATTGAAATTTCTATTCTTTTGCTCTTAAATCGGAGTTAGATCCTTTTTCACCTAATTTTGACTCCTGATCACAAATATGAAGTCGAATTTTCAGAATAACAAATGGATTTTTAGATATATAGGAATTAAAATTTCGGGCATTCTGAGGCACTTTTGGGGCACTTTTTTGGGTCGTTACAATATCTCCCCCTTGGGAACATTCATCCCCAAATGTAAAAGTTCAATATCCCCCCCAGGAATATTCGTCCTCAAATGTAAAAGAGACGTATAAGACAAGAGTGATCATGAACAAATCAGCCCCAATAAGAATGCAACATAACATGTAAAACACCATTTTCAAATTCTCAACATAAGTTTAAAATCATCATAAGTTTACCAACTTAAACATGTATGTATATGAATGACATAGGGGCTGAAATGTAAGACTTCAAATCACATATGGGACTTAGGATTAGTACCTTAGGCTTGAGTACAGTGGAAAAGATAAGGATACCACTTTTGCATGTCCGCTTCGGCCTCTCATGTAGCACTTTCAACTTGTCGGTTCCTCCAAAGGACCTTAACGGATGCCACCTCCTTGTTCCTCAATCTCTTTACTTGCCTATCCAAGATCTGAACCGGAACCTCCTCATAGGTGAAGTTATCCTCAACAACACCCACAACATCAAGAGGCACAATGGCATTAGGATTGCCAAGATGTTTTCTCAACATAGAAACATAGAATACCAGATGGACAAAATTCATTTCACTATGCAACTTCAACTCATAAGCTACCTTGCCAACCATCTCTATTACCTCAGAAGGACCAACATACCTTGGGCTCAACTTTCCCTTTTTACCAAAATGGACCACACATTTCATTGGAGAAACCTTCAATTAGACCCAATCACCTACTTGGAACTCTAGGTCTTTCCTTCTTACATCGGCATAGGATTTTTGACGACTTTGGGCCATTCTCAACCTTTCTCTAATCATCTTAACCTTCTCAAGAGTTCCATAACCAGATCTGGCCCCAATAAAGTCACCTATCCAACCTTAACCAACCCACCAATGATCTACAACGTCTCCCATAAAGAGCCTAAAAGGAGTCATACTGATGCTAGAGTGATAGCTATTGTTGTAGGCAAACTCAATCTATAGAAGATGGTTATCCCAACTACCCTTAAGCTTCAATACACAAGCCCTAAGCATATTCTCAAGTGTTTGAATTGTCGTTTTGGCTTAGCTTTCCATTTGAGGGTGGAAGGCTATATTAAGGTGAACTTTGGTACCAAGACCCCTTTGAAAAGACTTCCAAAAATATGAAGTAAGTTGTGCACCACGATCTGATATAATGGATAAAGAAACCTCATGTAACCTCACTAACTCATGGATGTACAACCTCGCATACTCTCTAGCCCTATATGTAGTCTTAACTGGTAGAAAGTGAGCTGATTTCATCATCCTATCAACCACAACCCATATGGAAACAAAACCTTTCCTAGTCTTGGAAAACCCAACCACAAAATCCATATTAATCACCTCTCATTTTAAAGTAGGAATCTCTATGTTTGGGCTAGGCCACCCAGCCTTTGATGTTCGGCTTTGACTTGTTGACAACTATGGCAACTAGACACAAATTTAGCAATATCCCTCTTCATGCCTCCTCACCAATACACATCCATCAAGTCTCTATACATTTTGGTGGAACTAGGGCGGATAGAATAAGGAGAATTATGGGCCTCATCAAGAATTCTCTCCCTCAAACCATCAACACATGGCACACACAACCTACCTTGGTATCTAAGAGCCCCATCTCCCCCTCGGGATAAAACCTCTATTTTGCCCTTTTTCACCAAGGCCTTCAATTCAAGCAAGGAGGAGTCTAGATCTTTTTTTGCTATCACCTTATCAACCAAAGAAGATTTGCCACCATCAACAATAACAACACCCTTACCCATATCTTCTAACCTTACCCCCAATCTAGCCAATCTATGCACCTCTCTAGCCATCTCCCTATCACCAATATCCACATGAGCTAGGCTACCCATAGATACTCGACTCAAAGCATCCGTAAAATATTTGCCTTACCCGGATGGTAATGCACACTCATGTCATTGAGCTAGGCTACCCATAGACACCAACTCAAAGCATCCGCCATAACATTTGCCTTATCAGGATGGTAATGCACGCTCATGTCATAGCCCTTAAGGAGTTCTAGTTACCTTCTTTGTCTCAAGTTGGGATCTTTTTGAGTGAAGACATATTGAAGGCTCTTATGATTGGTGAAGACATCAACATGCAACCCATACAAATAATGACGCTAAATCTTTAATGCAAACACCACAGTGGCTAATTCAAGATCATGGGTAAGGTAGTTCTTTTCATGCACTTTGCGTTGCCTAGAAACATAGGCTATGACCTTACCATTTTGCATTAGCACACAACCTAAACCAACTCTAGATGCATCACACTGCACAACAAAGCCCTCAAGCCCATTCGGTAATGACAATGTAGAAGCGGATACAAGTCTATCTTTCAATGTTTGGAAGCTTTTCTCACATTCATCGATCTATACAAACTTAATCTTCGTTTGAGTCAATTCTGTCATAGGAGAAGCAATGGAGGAGAACTCATTCACACACCTTCTATGGTAACCCGCAAGGACCAAGAAACTCCTAATATTCGATGAGGTCAATGGTGTAGGCCAATTCCTAATCATATGGGTCTTTTTAGGATTCACTTTAATGCCATCCCCTGACACCACATGACCCAAGAATGCAACCTCTCCCAACCAAAACTCACACATGTCATATTTAGCATACAATTTCTCCTCCTTTATTATTTCTAACACAACCCTCAAATGGCCCATATGCTCTTCCTTACTATGTGAATAGATTAAAATATCATCAATAAATACAACAACAAAGGAATCAAGGTAGCGTTTAAAGACCCTATTCATTAGGTCCATGAAGATGGCCGGTGCATTAGTCAATCCAAAGGACATCACCACAAATTCTTAGTGCCCATATCTAGTCCAGAAGGTCATCTTTGGAATATCACACTCCCTCACCCTTACTTGATAGTACCCAGACCGAAGATCAATCTTAGAGAAAAACGAAGGCCATCTTGGGAATATCACACTCCCTCACCCTCACTTGATGGTACCGGACTGAAGATCAATCTTAGAGAAAATGCTAGCCCCTTGCAATTGGTCAAACAAGTCACCAATTCTCGGAAGAGGATACCTATTCTTTATAGTGACCCTATCAAGTTGCTAGTAGTCAATGCGCATTCTAAGTGACCCATCTTTCTTCTTTACAAACAACAACGGTGCACCCTAAGGTGATTGGTTAGGTCTAATAAATCCCTTCTCCAACAAATCTTTTTATTGTTCCTTTAACTCCTTCAACTCCGTCGGGGCCATATGGTAAGGGGGAATGGAGATAGGTTGAGTGTTGGAAAGGAGATCTATACCAAAAGTTATCTTCCTTTTGAGAGGGACACCAGGAAGGTCATTTGGAAAGACATCAAGAAATTTACTTACAACCAAAACTGACTCAATGGAAGGGACCTTGGACTCCATATCTTTAACCCTCATAAGATGATGCAAACACCTATTGGAAATCAACCTTGGGGCTTTAATGCATGAGATGAGCCTACCCCTACTACCACATCATGACTCTCCTACTCTAGGACGAGTTCATTTAGAAATTGAAACTTGACCCTATGGGTTCTACAATCAATAGAAGAATAGTACGCATTCAACCAATCCATCCCAAGAATAACATCAAGATCAACCATATCTAATTCAACAAGATCACAAGGTAGGATTTTATGCAAGATGCTAACCGGACAATTTCTATACACCCTCCTAGCAGCAATAGATGCACCAATAAGAGTAGATACCTCATACGACTCATACAACAACTCTGACTTAACATGGAATTTTTTAGCAACAAAGGGGGTAACAAAGGAAAGGGTAGCACTCCGATCAATCAAAGTATATATATCAAGATCAAAGATTTTTGACATACCGATAACAACATTGGGGATCTCACCAACCCTTTACCTCCCATGTAGAGCATAAAATCGATTGTGCCTTGGGGCACCACCTTGAGGACCACCTGTACCCAATGGAACCGTATTTGTACCTCAGACTTTCCCATGGCTTCTTGGATAATCTATCTTCTTGTGACCAAGCTCCCCAAAGCTGAAACCACATTTGCACCCCGAACTTTGCCACAGTTTCTTTTACAATCTACCTTCTTGTGACCAAGATCCCCACAACCAAAGCATGCATTAGAACCCTTCAAACATGAGCCATTATGACTCTTCCCACATCTAGGACACACATCATTAGGAGCCACACCACCAATACCTTGAGGTCTAGGGGTAAGGTAGTTCTTTTCAGCCATTATGACTCTTCCCACATCTAGGACACACATCATTAGGAGCCACACCACCAATACCTTGAGGTCTAGGGACCTCATTGACAAACTCCCTATTTGTGGCATGAGGAGGCCTTTGGCCTTAATGAAGTGTAACACCCTTTTAGAACTTGCCCTCAAAATGGGGCCTCTTAGCCTCATGGCCCCTCCTTTTCCTCAACTTTTCTTCTTCCATTTGCTCGGCAGATGTCATCAACTGAGACAAGTCTATGTCACCAATAAGCAAGACAGACTGACATTCTTCACTCACCAAGTTAGAGACCCCCATAACAAACTTATTCATCCTTGACCTAGGATCGGCCACCAAGTGAGGAACATACTTTGAAAGTTGATTAAATTTGAGGGCATTTTCCCTCACACTCATAGTACCTTGTTTCAAGTTCATAAACTCTACCAACTTTGCTTCCCTAAGCTCAAGAGGGAAGAACTGATTAAGGAAGGCTAATTTGAATTCCTCCAAAAGCACCATATAGCCATTACCCTTCTCACCCTTCCATTGATCATACCAAATTTGGGCTGCCCCCTTGAGATGGTACGCCGCCAACTCCGCTTTTTCATTCGGCCCAATACCCTGATATTCAATATCTTGTAGACCTCATAAATAAACTCTTGTGGATCTTCATCCACCTTTAACCCATGGAAAATCGAAGGATTCATCCTCATAAAATCTCTTACCCTAGTTCTCGAGGTAGTAGCATGAGGGGCTTGGGCCCCTTGTTGGACATGGTTGGCCACCACTTTGGCAAGCATAGTAAGAGCATCCCGGAGCTCACCATTAGTAGGTTGCTCCTTGAGAGTTTGGGCCCATCTTTCTTTAGTATTTGGCATGCTCTGGCATAGAAAAGAATAATCATTAGGGGGAAATACTCACCACAACTCTATAGCATGACTTAGAACACGAAGAAAGGAAACATTTCTTAAAACACCTCATAACCTCCTATTCGTGGTTATGGCACGCTTCACAACCATAAATAGAACTCTAATCGATGCGGTGTGATGGACTCCAATGATCTATCAACCTAGTACTTTGATACCAAGTTTGTCACGACCCAAGACTAGGGCCTAGATGTGACACAGTGATAGGAACCCTAGTCAAGCCTCTTCACTTGTCATTACACATCATCGGTTGCAGAAGCATATGAAAGACATAAAGTATGATAAAGGGGCAAGGGGGCTAAGGGAAAGCTTACTTAAACATTATAATCAAGAGGCAAGAGTCAAACTCATAACATAGATACATAACTTATCCAACAAACACCTCCAAATACAAAGATAGATAGGACTGATCTAGCCACATGGAGGAGGAGGATGATCAACTTGTGTAAAGTTGTCTCCCTTATGATTATTAATGTTTATTCCATAATAAAATAATCTTTTATGTAAAGTGATGTATTGTTCACCCAAGAATATTAATATTTTAATTATTTATAACAACATGTATTTTCTCATTAATTTATGCTTATGTGACTCATCATGCATTCAAGTAAGGGTAAGTTCTCTATTTATAATATGCATTATTTAATGTTCTATGATGAGAGTAAAAGGTCTAAATGATCACTTGTACGTATGTTTCAATTTTACATGATTTTTCTTATTCACAACTATGTTCATCCATGCATCCTACTATGTTCTTTCTAGAGTTTTCTTTTTATGTTTAAATGATATTTGCTTGACTATAAATTACTAACTCCCTTGTAAATCCATGATTATTTAACAGACTTAGCATGATCCATTTCATCATTTATTTCCATGACATGCATTGTATACCTGCATACCAGTACTTTCAAAGTACTGATGCATACTTCTATGCCTACATAATTTAACCATATAGGTATCGAGCTCCTCGATATCCTCCACATGGCTAGCTTTGGATCATTGAAGTTGAGAATTGTTGAGTCCTCTAGTTCAGGTACGATAACCTAGTTTCTTTCTAGATTGATGTATAAGACATTCTAGTTTCCAGTTGCATATTTCTTTTTCTATGTATGTACTTGAGGATGACATTGAACATTTCTTAGCCCCCATCAAGTTTATGTTGGAGGTGTTGTTGGACAAATGTTATGATGGTATCCAGTCTTTATATTCCTTTATGATTTTTAAGTTGTTGCTCTTAGTCCCATTTCCCCTAGTTTTCTATTTCATCTTAATGTTTTATGTCTATCAATGATTATGATATGTTAGATGGCTTGGGTGAGGTACCTTTTGGTGTCTCATTAATCGTGTAACAACTTGGCCCCTAGTTCAGGTCCTTACACATAGATAGGATCTAAGAAAAAGAGTAAAATGACTAAGTATGGAAGGACTCTACGAGTCTAAACACGAGCCATAGATCAAGGACAGACCGTGGAATTGTTTTGTAGTTCTGGGTTAAGCAAATGAGTTTTAGGAATTTTGAAAAAATTAATAGGACAGACAGGAAAAGACACATAATGGAGGCTTCGTAGGTCAATTTTGACAGTTCTAATGAGGGCAGTTTGGTCATTTCCACAATTCCTATTCCTATGCTATGTCAATTTTTGGATTGAAAAGGACCCTAAATCAGACCTTAAACCCTAAGGGACCCCCATTCTCTTCATTCTTCCAATTCCTAAAAATTTTCTAAGGCAATATTCTATTTACAAAAAAAGGGTCAAGGCAAGCTATGATTTTCAAGAATCTTCCCAATGGCCTCAAGTTCGATTTTTCCAAGCTTACTAAGGTATGTATCTTGTAGACCTCATAAATAAACTCT
>DF357576.1:120647-140229 GCA_000787875.1 Solanum virginianum
AGGAGGGTCTCCAACATGGCATACATTAGTGATGCTTGAGGTAAAACATGCTTATATAGAACATATTACATGTATAGTAAGAGAGAATCGTTATGGAGTCCAAGGCCTATCACCCCTTTGGAGAGGCGATTGAGGTATCAACCCCTCAATTGGTTGATAGTTGTCACACCCTACCATCCATAGTGACTGAGGTATTAACCCCTCAACTAGTTGATGGTTGTCACACCTTACCATCCATGGTGTTTGAGTTATCAACCCCTCAAATTGGTTAATGGTTGTCCTACCCTACTATCCATGGTGTTTGAAGTATCAAACCCTCAAATTAGTTGATGGTTGTCACACCCTACAATCCATGATGATTGAGAAATAGCATCCCCTCAACAAGGTGTGATCAACTTGTAATACTATAGATACTTTTCATGAAATCAACACATATATACCTTCCTTTAATTATCATAAAGTCATTCAAGTCATAGGTCATGCAATGGATCATCAATAGCTCCACGATGAAAAAAATCACAGGCAGGAAAACCTCAGGATCAAAATTTGGGGTAGTTATGGCCTAAAAGCTACTCAGACTTCACCCTAGTTGAATATTTTATCAAACACTTGGCAGGTGTGTAATGCTAGTATAAAAACCATGTTATTCAAGAGTAAAATCATGCAAGAAAAATTGAAGTAAATCAACCCACCAACACTTGGTAATACCCTCATGCAATATACATCAAAACCTTTTATCAAATCATATAATAAATCATAGATTCATAGCTCAAAACATGCTTAAAAGTCATAATTTTATGAAAACCCCAAAATAATTCATAGTCAAATTCCTAATAAGTAAAATCCTTAAGTAAATCAACTTAGAAACATACAATTTATTTAAAAAGGAACGTTGGGCACCATGGGTGAAAGGACCCAATGGTTAAAACACACATACCTCAACTTTGGAGAATTCCTTGATAAAGATTTGACTAAGAACTTGAAGCTTGAGTGAATTTCTTAAGATTCAGAATGAGTTTAGGACTCTTAATTTTGATTGAAATATTTGTCTAAGTGTTTGAGAAGGTTTTGGGGGATATCTTGTATGATATGGGGTTGAAAGATTTCTTGTTTTTATACATGGGGAGGCTTAGGCCCAAGACTCAAAGGCCTTCGATTGAACAACAAAAAATGGTAAAAAATGTATGGGTCCGCGCCCTGGCCGCGTCGCGCCAGGTGCGCGGAAACCTCTTTGGAAATTACATTTTTGGATTTTCAAATTTTCATATGGTTGCTCTATAATTGAGATTAGAGACATTCTCCACTAAATTTTGCCCCCTGAGCAAGAATATGAAGTTGAATTTTTTAAATCACGCATGCATTTTGAGATATATGGAAATTACGAATTTGGGCACTTTCGAGGCATATTTTCAGGCACTTTTTGGGTCGTTTCAATATCTCCCCCTTGGAAACATTCATCCCCGAATGTTAAAGAAACATATATTGGAGAAATAATCAAGATAAGTTCAGGCCAACACATGAATGCAACAATGTACTTAAACATCATTTCAAAATCTCAACATAAATGTCAAAATCACCATGAACTTGTCAACATAAACATGAATGCATGCAATGACATAGGGGCTAAAACATAAGACGTACTTAAACATCATTTCAAAATCTCAACATAAATGTCAAAATCACCATGAACTTGTCAACATAAACATGAATACATGCAATGATATAAGGTCTGAAACATAAGACTTAAAATTACATAGGGGACATGAATTAGTACCTTAGGCTTGAGTAGAATGGAAGAGATAGGTATATTTCTTTTGCATGTCCGCCTCGGCTTCCCATGTAGCACTCTCAACTTGTTGGTTTCTCCAAAGGACCTTGGTAGAAGCAACGTCCTTGTTCCTCTACCTCTTCACTTGCCTATCCAAGATTCTACTAGAACCTCCTCATAAGTCAAATTGTCTTCAATAACCCCCACAACATCAAGAGGCACACTAGCACTTCGGTCACCCACACACTTCCTCAACATAGACACATGGAAGACCAGATAAACCATAACCATATCATTGGGAAACTCCAACTCATAGGACATGTTACCAATCCTTCTCAACACTCTATAAGGACCCATAAATCTTGGACTTAATTTACCCTTCTTACCAAAACGAACCATACCCTTCATGGGTGAAACCTTCAAAGTAGACCCAATCACCAACCTTAAAATGCAAGATCCCTTTTACTCACATCGACATAGGACTTTTACCTACTTTGGGCTATTCTTAACCTCTCTCTTATCAATCTTACTTTCTCTAAGGCCTTCATAACCAAATCCAGACCCAAAAAAGCCATCTCCCTCATTTGAAACCACCCAACCAGGGATCTACAACATCTACCATAAAGAGCCTCAAAAGGAGCCATACTAATGCTTGCATGGTAGCTATTATTATAAGAAAACTCAATTAGTGGAAGATGATCATCCCAACTACCCTTAAACTCCAAAGCACAAGTTGCAAGCATATCCTTAAGAGTTTGGGCACTTCTTTTAGCTTGGCCATCCGTTTGAGGGTGAAAGGCCGTATTAAGCTTTACCTTGGTACCAAGACCTCTTTGGAAGGACCTCCAAAAATGAGAAGTGAATTGAGCACCATGATCCAAAATGATAGATAAAGGCACCACATGCAATCTAACCAACTCATGGATGTACAACCTTGTATAATCTTCAGCACCATATATAGTCATAACCGGTAGAAAATGACCCAACTTTGTCATTCTATCAACCACAACACAAATAGAATCAAAATCCTTTATAGTTTTAGGCAACCCAATTACAAAATCCATGTTTACTTCCTCCCACTTCCAAATGGCAATCTCTATATCATGGGTTAGGCCACCCAGCCTTTGATGCTCGACTTTAACTTGTTTTCAATTATGAAAAACTGATACAAATTTGGCAATATCCCTCTTAATACAACCCCATCAATACATTTCCCTCAAGTCTCTGTACATCTTTGTAGAACCGGGGTGAATAGAATATGAAGAATTATGACCCTTATCAAGAATCTTCTTTATCAAGTCATCAACACTAGGCACACACAACCTACCTTGGTACCTAACGGCACCATCTCCCCCTTGGGAAAAAACCTCCACCTTGCCATCTCTCACCAAGGCCTTCAATTCTAATAAGAAGGGGGGTCAAGATCTTGCTTTGCTTTTACCTCATAAACCAAGGAAAAGTTTGAATCATCAACAACCATGATACCACCATTATCAACTTCTTCAAACCTAAACCTCAATCTAGCCAACCGATGAACTTCTCTAGGCACCTCTGTTCCCCCATCATCATTAGCCTTACCAAGGTGATAATGCACACTCATATCATAATCCTTAAGAAGTTCTAATCACCTTCGTTGTCTCAAGTTGAGGTCTTTTTGAGTGAACACATATTGGAGACTTTTATGATCGTAAACACATCAACATGCACCCCATACAAATAATGATGCCAAATTTTCAAAGAAAAAACCACAGCGGCAAATTCAAGATCATGGGTAGGATAATTGTTTTTATGCACCTTGAGTTGTCTAGAGGCATAAGCTATCACCTTACTATTTTGCATCAAAACATAACCTAAACCAATTCGTGAGGCATCATAATACATAACAAACCCTTCCAACCCTTCCAGTAGAGACAAGATAGAAGCAGAGAATAGCTTATCCTTCAATTTTTGGAAATATTTTTAACACTTATTGGTCCACACAAATTTTGCCTTCTTTTGGGTCAACTTAGTCGGGAGAAGCAATAGAAGAGAACCCATTCAGAAATCTCTAGTAGTAACTCACTAAGCCCAAGAAGCTTCTAATATCTGATGGAGTCAAAAGATCCAAGATAATTTCTAATCACTTTCGCCTTTTTAGGATCTACCCTAATACCATCCCCCGACACCACATGACCTAAAAAGGTAACCTCTTTCGACCAAAATTCACACTTCTCATACTTAGCATATAATTTCTCTTCCCTCAAATTTTGTAACATCGCCCTCAAATGACCCATATACTCCTCCTCCCTATGGAAATAGATCAAAATATCATCAATAAAGAGCATCACAAACAAATCAAGGTAGGGTTTAAAGACCCTATTTATAAAATCCATGAAGATAGTTGATGCATTGGTCAACCTAAAAGACATAACCACAAATTCATAATGCCCATATCTAGTCTAGAAGGCCTTCTTGGGAATGTTACATTCCCTCGCTTTCACTTGGTGATACCCGGATAGAAGATCAATCTTAGAGAAGTGACTAGCCCTTTGAAATTGGTAAAATAGATCATCAATCCTTGGTAGAGGATACTTATTCATTATGTGACCTTATTAAGTTGCCGGTAGTCAATGCACTTCCTAAGAGGCCCATCTTTCTTCTTCACAAAAAACACCAGTACACCCTAAGGTGATTGGCTAGGCCTAATAAAATCCTTCTCCAACAAATTCCTCAAATGTTTGTTCAACTCCTTTAACTCCGCTGGGGATATAGGTAAAGGGGAATAAAAATGGGTTGTGTATCGGGAATGAGGTCTATACCAAAGTCTATTTTCCTTTCGGGAGGAACTCGAGGAAAGTCATTCAAAAAGCCATCAAAAAACTCATTTACCACAGGAACTGACTCTATAGGAAGGACTTTGGACTCAACATCCCTAACCCTCACAAGATGATAGAGATACCCCTTAAAGATTAACTTTTGGGCTTTAATATAGGAAATTAACCTACCCTTGACCACCACATCATGACTCTCCCACTCAAGGACAGAAATTTTAGGGAATTGGAATTTGACCTTACAGGCTCTACAATAAATAGAGGCATAATATGCATGCAACCAATTCATCCCAAGAAGGACATCAAAATCCACCATATCTAACTCAACAAGATCGTAAGGCAAAATTTTATGCAAGATGCAAATGAGACAATTTTTATAGACTTTTCAAGCAATAATAGATGTACCAAAAGGAATAGACACCTCATAAGACTCACACAATAATTCGGGCTCAACATGAAACTTTTTGGAAACAAAAAGAGTGAGCACCATGATCCAAAATAATAGATGTACCAAAAGGAATAGACACCTCATAAGACTCACACAATAATTCGGGCTCAACATGAAACTTTTTGGAAACAAAAAGAGTAACAAAAGCAAGAGTGGCACCCGGGTCTATAATGTATACACATCAAAATCAAAGAATTTTAACATACCGATGATGACATTACGCACCTCATCTACCCCTTACCAACCTTGAAGAGTATAGAACCGATTGTACCTTAGGGCATCACCTTATTGGCACCGTATGTGCTCTCCCCAAAGGAACCGTATGTGCACCCTAGCTTGAGGACGAATATCTTTATCCTTGTTTTGATTACGAGGATAATCAACCCTCTTATGACCCACTTCCTCACAACTATAGCAAGCATTAGTGTCCCTCAAACATGGGCTACCATGGCCTGTACCATATTTTGGACACATATCATTAGGCACCACTCCACCATCACCTTAGGTTCCTTGGGTAGTCATTGGAAAACCTTCTATAGGAGCATGAGAAGACCCTTAACCTTGATGAAATTGGCCACCCTTGGGACTTTGGAACTTACCATCAAAATGGGCCCTCTTGGCCTCATTTTTCCTTCTCTTTTGCAACTTCTCCCCCTCCAATTATGCGGCATAAGTCATAAGGTGAGCCAAGTCCATGTAACCCATCAACATGGCATCATGACATTTTTCATTCATCAAATCGAATACACCCATCACAAACTTATTCATCCTAGACCTTGGTTCGACCACCAATTGTGGAGCATATTTAGAGAGTTGATTAAACTTAAGGGCATACTCCCTCACACTAGTCGACCGTTGACTCATGTTAATGAATTCCATCATTTTGGCCTCCCTAAGCTCAAGAGGGAAGAATCAATTGAGGAAAGCCGCCTTAAACTCCTTCCAAAGAATCACGTTGTTGTTCCCCTTCTCCTCCTTCCATTGAGTATACTATATTTGGGCCACTCCCTTGAGTTGGTAAGCTGCCAACTCCGCCTTCTCTCCAATCTAACATCCATAATGGACAACACTTTGTACACCTCATCAATAAATTCTTGAGGGTCCTCATCCACTATAGACCCATTGAACTCTGGTGGGTTCATCCTCATAAAATCCCTTTCTCTAGATGCCAGAGTAGGAGCATGAGGGGCTTAGTCCCTTTGGTTGATTTGATTGGTCATGGCTTGAGCTAGCATTACAATAGTATCCAACTCTTCGTGAGCCGATTGTTCTTCGGGAGTGCGGGCTGCTCTCCTTCTTGGGATAAGCATGATTTAGCATAGCAAAGAACATTCATTAGAGGAGAAACCTTACCTAACTTCTATAGCATGACATAGATCAAGAAGAAGGGAAGTATTTCCTAAAATATCTCATAGCATCTTACTCATAGTCATGGTGCACAACACAACCATGAATAAGAATCTAATTGACACGAGGTATTGGATGACAAGGACTATTAACAACCTATTGCACTAATACCAAGTTTTTTACGACCTAAGCCTAGGGCCTAGACGTGACAAGGCAAATAGGGAACCCAAAGGGACCCTAAAGAAGCCACTTAACATATCATTACACATCATTGGTCGCGGAAGTATTTGAACAACAATGAAGAGCATAAAGCAAGGATAAGGGATGATGGTAAGTCTTTCATAACATAAACCATCAAAAGAGTCAAGCTCAAGCATAATTACATAACTTGTCCAACAACACCTTTAAACTTAGAATTAAGCGGGGGCCCAGACAACTTTCTGGGCTCACCCTCATAGTCAAAAGCATACAATATGATAAAGAGAGTCTTTTCATAGCATAAGATCAAAGACATTATCCCCGAAATAAAGGACTCACCCAAGCTTGCTTGAAAATAGTACTAGCCACGTGGAGGAGAAAGATGATCAAGTGGAGCTCTGATTCCTACATGGTAACATCATGTAGGCATAGAGTGTGTGTTAGTATGTTTTAAAGTACTAAGTATGTAGGATGCAATGCAACAAGAGAAAAAAAACTTAATCGAAATGCATAATCGTAAGCAAAAGATAATATATTACCAGCATGACATGCATGAATGATGCTTGAAGTAAAATATACTTATATAGAACATATTATGTGTGTAGTAAGAGACCATCATTATGGAGTCCAAGGCCTACCACCCCCTTGGAGAGGCAATTGAGGTATCAACCCCTCAATTGGTTGATGGTTGTCACACCCCACCATCCATGGTGATTGAGGTATCAACCCCTCAATTGGTTGATGGTTGTTGCACCCTCTTATCTATTCAATTGATTGATCGTTGTCATACCCTACCATCCATGGTGATTGAGGTATCAACCCCTCAACTGGTTGATGGTTGTCACACCCTACTATCCATGGTGTTTGAGATATCAACCCCTCAACTGGTTGATGGTTGTCACACCCTACTATCCATGGTGTTTGAGATATCAACCCCTCAAATTGGTTGATGGTTGTCCCACCCTACCATCCATGATGTTTGTGGTATTAACCCCTCAAATTGTTTGATGGTTGTCATACCCTATCATCTGTGGTGATTGAGGTATAGCACCTCATCAATAAGGTGTGGTCAAATTGCAACACTAGATATATGTTTCATGAAATCAACACATATATACCTTCCTTTCATCATTATAAAGTTATTTAAGTCATAGGTCATGCAATGGACCATTAATAGCTCAAGAATCCAAAATGGGACATTTTATTAAACACTTGGCGGATGTGTAATGCTAGTATAAAACCATGCAATTCAAGAGTGAAATCAAGAAATAAAACTTGAAGTAAATCAACCCACCAACAATTGGTATTACCCTCATGCAACATACATCAAAACACTTCATCAAATCTCATAATGGATCATAGATTCATAGCTCAAAACATGCTTAAACAATCACAATTTTATGAAAACCCTAACATCGATTATAGCCAACTTCCTAATAAGTAAAATCCATAAGTAAATCAAATTAGAAACATACAATTTATGTAAAAAGAAAGGTTGGGCACCATGGGTGAAAGGACCCAATGGTTGAAACCCACATAGCTCAAGTTTGGAGAATTCCTTGATGAAGATTTGATTGAAAACTTGAAGCTTGAGTGAATTCCTTAAGATCAGGAATGAGTTTGGGGCCCTTGATTTAGAGTGAAATATTTGTCTAAGTATTTGAGAAAGTTTTGGGGAATGTCTTATATGATATGGGGTTAAAATGACTAAGCATAGGTATTTTTACGCATAGGGAGGCTTAGGCCCAAGACCCAAAGGCCTCAGACCGAACAACAAAAATTGGAAAAAAAACATGGGTCCGCACCCTGGCCGCATCGCGCTAGGGGCACGGAAACCTATCTGGAAATTGCATTTTTGGATTTTCATTTCTTGATACGGTTGCTCTAAAGTCAGGGTTAGACTCATTTCCCACTCAATTTTGCCTCCTAATCAAGAATATAAAGTCATATTTTTGATATCATGCATGGATTTTGAGATATATGGAAATTACGAATTTGGGCACTTTTGAGGCACATTTTCGGGCACTTTTTGGGGTCTTTTCATCCATCCAATTGGATATATAATCCATAACATCCAGGATGTACTTGTTCCCATGCTAGATAACAAATGGTCGCATGAAATTGATCCCCCACACATCAAACAAGTCCACCAAAATAAGATTTAGAGGGAGCTCATGGATGCACGTAACCCACCTTCTTTTTAGAACCTATCACAAGCTTTGGCATAGTCATGAACATCTTGGTCAATTTTAGGCTAATAATACTACTATTGTAAAATCTTATGGGCTGTTCGAATCCCACTTTGATACCCACCCACTAGTAATTAGTCATGCTTCAAGTATGCTCATCATTTCCACCTCAGGGACACAAAGATGGATAATCCCATCAGTACATACGTGGAATAAGTATAGGTCATCCCAAAAGAACTTCCTCACATCATGCATAAATTTCTAACATTGATGCGTGTCTAAGTCAGAAGGTACAATGTCACTCACCAGATAGTTTGCATAATCTGTGAACCAAGGTATGAGATCATGTGATGCTGCCAACACTTTTTCATCAAGGAAAGAGTCATTTATCTCCAGACGATCATCAAATTGCATCATTGCCCCATCTTCTAATCTTGATAAATGGTCTGCAACTTGATTTTCTAACCCTTTTCTATTAATAACATCGAAGTTGAACTCTTGTAAAAGAAGTGCCCATCTTATCGACCTTGGGTTCACATCCTTTTTGGCCATCAAATACTTAAGTGTTGAGTGGTCTTTATGCACTACCACTTTGGCTTCCAACAAATATGAATAGAATGTTTTGAATGTAAAGACCAATGCAAGCAACTCTTGCTCTGTGACAGTATAATTCTTTTGAGCCATATTCAGGGCTTTACTGGCGTAATATATAGATGTAAGACTTTCTCTTTGCGTTATCCCAATACCACACCTAGAGCAATCCCACTTGCATCACACATGATTTCAAACGGCTTGGACCAATTAGGAGCTACAATAATTAATGCTGAGATTAATCACTTTTTTAACTCTTCAAATGCTTGCATGCATGCATCATCAAACACGAACTTGGCATCTTTCTCTAAAAATTTTCACAATGGGTGTGAAATTTTAGAGAAATCTTTTATAAACCTTCTATAGAATCCTCCATGCCCCAAGAAACTCCTCACACCCTTGACTGAGATGGTTGGTGGAAGCTTTTCAATCACTTCAACTTTAGCCCTGTCGACCTCAATGCCTTTGCCAGATATTTTGTGACCCAACATAATACCTTCTTTAACCTTGAAATGATAGTTTTCCAAGTTTAGCACCTAATGAATTTTTACACATATTTGCAATACATCATGCAAGTGTGCCAAGCAATCCGCAAATAAGTGTCCAACCACACTAAAATCATCCATGATGACCATAATAGTGCTCTCTATCGTATCTAAGAAAATGGACATCATGCATCTTTGAATGGTGCTGGAGCATTACACAACTCAAATAGTATCCTTTTAAATGCGAAGGTGCCATAGGGACATGTAAAAGTGGTTTTCTACTGATCCTCTAAGGCAATGATGATCTGATTATAGCCAGAATATCCATCAAGAAAATAGTACTACTCTTTTTTTGCAAGTCTATTGAGCATCTGATCCATCAATGGTATAGGAAAATAATCCTTCTCTATTGAAGCATTGAGCTTTCTGTAGTCTATACGCACCCTCCATCATGTAACTAGCCTCATAGGAATCAATTCATTTTTAGCATTAGGCACCACTATGATACCTTCTCTTTTTTGGAACACACTATACCAGGCTCACCCATTCACTGTTGGCAATTAGGTAGATTACTCCTACATCTAACTATTTGATGATTTCTTTGCTAACCACCTCTTGCATAGGAGGATTCAGGTGCCTTTGATGTTCAATGCTTGGCTTGTAGTCCTTTACAAACTGTATTTTTTGAGTGCATAACACCTGAGGGATACCAATAATATCTGTGATAGTTTATCTAATAGCCCTTTTAAATTGTTTGAGCACTGTTACAAGGGCATCTACTTGCTCATCACTCAAATCCGCAGCTATGATGACTTGTAAAGTATTGTTCTCTCCTAAAAATGCATACTTCAAATGTGATGGAAGTGTTTTCAATTCTAACACCGGCGATACTTCTATAGAGGGCTTTGTGGATGGCATTTCCTAATTCTGCAAATCTAGATCCAACTTTGTTTGGTGTCTAGGGCCGAATGACACCCTAGAGCATTTATTTTCTCCTCATAATGTAGGATAGCATCATTATCGAAGTTCATCAAAACTGCCTCCAAAGTGTCAACACCCAATTATAGCTCAACTGATACCTCTGATTCATCATCATCAACAGTCTCTATAACTGAAACCACCCTCAAATCACTATCCTTCCTTGATTGTTCACAAACATTGAACACGACCTCTTCTTTACAAAATCTGAATGTGAGTAGCCTTTTCTCCATGTCAACCAGAGTGCGACCAGTAGCTAAGAAAGGCCTCCCTAAAATAATAAGAACTACAAAATCAACTTCACAGTCAAGAATAACAAAATCTGCAAGAAATGTAAAATTTTCAACTTTTACCAAAATATTATAAAGTACTCCTACAGGTTTCTTGACTGTTCTATCTGCCATTAACAACCGCATCTTCGTAGGGGTAGGAGTTCCTTAATTGAGTTTCTTGAAGATTTCTAATGGTATTAAACTGATGCTAGAACCCAAATCACAAAGTGCCCTTGTAAATTTTACCTCTCCTATGGTGCATGGTATAGTGAAAGTGTCTGGATGTTCATGCTTTTGAGCCAATGAGTTGGTAGTGATAGCACTATACTATTGAAAATCTTTAGAGAGCTCTTGACTCACAGTATGCTTATTTGTAACCAAGTCTTTCATGTACCTTGCATAACCCGACATCTTCTATAGAGCTTCAATCAGAGGGATGTTATCGATAATTGCTTGAGTATTGCAAGGAAGTGCTTGAGCTTGCTTTCCTCTTTTCTTTTCTTGAGTCTTTGACAGAAAAGGGGAGGAGGTCTTGGGATGGTGTTATACTTCTTTGGATCTTCAACCACTTCTCCTACCCCATTTTTTATACAATCTTCTTTCTTGACAATACCCTTATTCATGATTTCCTTCTCATATACATTTTCTACCTCAACGATGTAGGAGGGTCAATGGTACTCTGACCTCCCCTAGTTATGATTTCCATACAATGCCCTTCATTCTTCTGGTGTTGAACCGTATTGCTTGGGAATGTACCTTTTTGGCGTTGATTCAATTGAGTAGAAACTTGGCCGAATTGTTGCTCAAGTTGCTTGATGGCCACCGAATGAGACTTTATCTTTTGATATATGCTAGAGATATCAGATTTTATTCCCATTAAGGTCTCATCTTGGGTTTCGGCCTTTTTCATCAATCAGTCAAACGTCTTTTCAATCCTTGAATTGCTACCCCCGGTATCATGATTGTGGGGTGGCATATACTAACCATTTTGAAAACCATCGTTTCTATCATACTCGTCTTTTGGCATTCTGTTCCTTTCAAAATGACCACCATACTTATCTCTATAAGCACCTTCTCGACTGTAAGTCCTACCATGGTTTCCAGAACCTTGATGCCAATAGTCTGCGTTGGACCCTTAGGCGTTATTTCGAAAACCCACTGCTTGATCACCAACAAAACAAGCATTCTCTTCGTAATAATGTTCTTCATACATGGGCACTATAGGAGGTTGGTGGACTACCACATGCACTCTTTCATGATTTTGCTTAACTACCAAGTCCATACTCGTTCAGAGTTGAGCAGGTTATTGCATGATCTCCTTGTTGATTTTAGCTTGCTCTAAACCAGCATTCACCACACATGAGCTCATTGTAGAAGCTCTCTCACTTTAGCCCCATGCTCTATTAGTTTTGACCACTTTCTCCATTCTCTCGGTGATCCTTGTGAATGGTTGATCCAAAAACATGCCCCCCATTATAGCATCGACATAAGCTTGACTATTTTCATCGATGGCACAATAGAAAATCTCTGCCAAGGAATCATCAACAATTTTGTGGCTTCAGACGCTTCTCAAACTCTTTGTAAACCTCTCCCACATTGTACTAATTGAATTACATATCAATTGCTCAAAATTTTTTATTTGATCTTTTAATTTAAGCTTCTTTGACCTCAGGAAGTACCTTTCTAAAGAATCCTTCTGTAAATATGTCCAATTTGTGATTGAGCTTTGTGGGAGTTCCGACAGCCATACCGCTGCATTACTAGTAAGAGTGAGAGGGAACACACACAACCCAATGACATCTATGGAAAGATTTTACGTCCCCATCACGCTCTTGAACACAAAAGATACATTATGCAAATGGCTATGAGGATCCTCTGAAGGTGGACTCGCAAACAAACCATGATTCTGAAGTATTTGGAGCAATCCAATTGACACTGTGTATTTATAGTCGGCCAGTAATGCTGGCAACACTATAACTCCCATCACGTCCATGGCCTTGAGATTCAATCTATATTGATTCCATCCATAGGCATTCTCATTGAAATACCTAGGTTGTCGCCTATTCTTTAATTGTGGTGGATTATCATCCCTATCCTCAACACCATTATTTAGATCCATAGTTTCATTAACCGTGATATTAGCATTCACTTGAGCCATTCTCCTTGTAACTCCTTGGATCTCTAAATCAATTGGAGCTAAGGGAATGCCTTGACTCTTTGTATTAGGCATACAACACCTAGTATACCCTGTAATGAAACTAAACAACCAAAAACAAAAACAAAAGTAAAATACAAGAGAATTAAGAAATTAACACTTGAATTATACTACTAGTGAATCCAAATCAAAGTCTCATCATATTTCCCGACAATAACACCATTTTTCTTAATGAACACTCAAGATACACCTCTATTTCAAGGTCAAAGTGATCGTAAGAGTAAAAGACCTAACAAGGTTAGGGTCGAATCCCACAAGGAATATGGGAGTTTGGAAAATTAATTCATCAATAATCAATTCAAACATCAACTACTTGATTCTCTAAAAAAAGGGGGAGGGGTTTGCAATGATTGGTAGAAAGTTAAGCTAAACGAATAGAAAGGAGAGACAATCAAATTAGAGAGCAACTTGGGTAATTGTGTTCCACATGATTCACTAACTTAATCTACCCAGATAACACAACTCACAATTAAGACATTGCATGCAGGACGGTAATTTAGGTTCTTCCTACCCGTTTCTAAAGGTCAAAGTCGTATTTCACTATAGGACTTGGCCAGTCTCCATAGCGTACCAAACTAACCATTACCCATTATCCTAGTCAACCTCTCCTCGGTCGAGTTCAGTTGATTAGACGAGAATACATCATCAAATCCTATGAACCATTCCCTTTTCCCATTCATCACTACCTGGATCGAGATCATCATAATAGGCGAGATCTAATGTTGGCCACCATTAGACAATAAGCAAAATGAAGAGAAATGGCTTAAACATGCAAATACCCAACTCAAGAATTGCAAATAATCTGAGTTTTCTAAGTTAGATTTTCATGTTTCCCATAACTCCAAGTTGTGGGTTTAGCTACTCATAGCTTGGGCAAATGAATAAACGATGAATACGGAAGACATAGTTAAACACTTACCTAAAAAGATTGAAGAACAATAAAATCTACTTTGTATGTAGAATCACAAGATTCAAAGATGTAATGAATCCATAAGTGAATCTAATCTCCAAAATATTGTCTCCAAAGATAAACCCTTAGAAAATACTCTAAAATTTCGTGCTCACTCTAATTTGTCTGTAAAACTTCTGCTGAAACCCTAAAATATACTATATATAGTATTCACAAACATGTACCTAAATTAATTAGAAAAACTGGTTGACGTCTGATACAAGTCACAGTTACGACTCGTAACTCAGGTCACGAGCCATAATCCGGCTTTCGTGGTCGGCCTCTTCAATTTTGGACTTAGCTGATACGGAACACCATCACGAGTCATAGTCGATTCTATGATTTGTATTGACCTCTCATAGTCTTTGGCTATATTTCTTGGTCCAAGTTCAATTAACACTGGAAATCACTATGGAACATTCCTTTACGATTCGTAGTGGGGTACTACGGGTCATAACTGGCACTACAACAAATATGATATATAGCTAGAAAGTATTATATACGATATGAAATTTGTCACAAATTATTCATTTTTAGTGACAAAAAATATATTTCGTGCCTAAATATATGAGTCATATACTTGTAGTGACGAAACATATAAATTTGTAGCAAAGTTTTGTCCATTAAAGTTTCCCACCAAAAAAATGAATTGATGTCATTTATTGAGTACATAGCCATGAATTTAGAGTTATTAATGACGAATTATTTTGTCACCAATAATATGTTTAATTTGTGACAAATTATTTTTTGTCTTAAAATAATTAATTTTTAAACACGAAAAACTTTCGTCTAAAAAATAAATTATTATAATAGCAACTGTCACGACACAAGCCTAGGGCCTAGACGTGACATGATACAAGAGGAGCCAGAGGGACCCCAAGCAAGACACTTAGCACAACATTACACATCCTTAATCACGAAATCAATAAAATAGCAACAAAGTGTAGAAAAAAGGATAACCAGGGCAAAGGGACGTCATTCATATCATATCAACAAAAGCCAAGAGAGAGTAAAGCTTATAATATCACACATGACATGTCCAACTACACCTTTACTACATAGATAAGAGCGGGGGACAAGACAAGTAACCGGGCTCACCTCATAGTCAACATTTACATAAAACAAAGGTAGTTTTAGAACATAGCATGATATCATAAGTAACGTCCCTAGAATGGAGGACTCAGTAACAAGCTTGGGTGAAATTGTACTAGACACGTGGATGGAGGTGCTCAAGCAGGGCTCCAATTCCTACATGGTTACATCAAGTAGGCATAGAGTATGCATTAGTATGTTTGAATGAACTAAGTATGTAGGATGCAATGCAACAAGTGATAAGTACCTCAATCAAAATACATAACATAGGTAATGAATAAGCATATAGCAATATGGAATGATGAATGTTATTGAAGTAACCCATGCTTATATAGAACACAATCCATAGGGTGAACATAATCCATGTGTAAGGAGAGACCACTTTAATGCAAATCTAAGGCCTACCACCTCCTTGGAGAGGCGCATGAGGTATAAACCCCTTCATGTGGTTGATGAGGTACAAACTGCCTAATGTGGTCGATGGAGTACAAACCCGCCTATGTGATTATCAAGGTACAAACCCCTCGACATAGTTGCATGGGCCTGTCACCTCCTAAGCGAGGCGATCAAGGTACAAATCCCTCAGTAAGGTTATTCGAGCCTACAACCTCCTAAGTAAGGCTTGGTCATTTTCCCCACACCATAGAAATAATATCATATACATACATTCCTTTTATCATCATATATTCATTCAACTCATAAGTTATGCATTAGACCTTCAATTCCTCAAGAAATCATCACCTGGATATTTTATCAAACACTTGGCGGGTGCGTAATGCTAGTGTAAAATCATGCATTTCAAGAATGGAATCATGCTAGAAAATTCAATGTAAAACCATCAATAGATACTTAGTAACATCCTCAAGCAATATACATCAAAGCCCTTCATCAAATCTCACAATATACCGTAGATTCATAGGTCATAAAATACTAAAACAACCATAATTTCATGAAACGCTAGCATACTGTGCTGTGAAATTCATAATAGATAAGACCCATGAGTAAATTAACTTTAAATCTTGCAATTTTAGGTAAAAGGAAAATTGACATCATGGGTGAAAGGAACTCATGAAAGAAACTCACATACCTTAGCTTTGGAGAACAACTTGATGAAGATTGGAGATGGAGACTTGAAGCTTCAGTGTGAATCTTAAGATTCGAATGAGTTTTGAGACTTGAATTTAAGAGTGAAATATTTGGCATAATGTTTGAATGAGTATTGGAGAATGTTTTGAATAATATGAGGGTGAAATATGGCTATGTATAGGTATTTTCACGTTTGGAAACACTTAGGCCTAAAAATCAAAAGCCTTGGATAGGACTTGAAAAACTGCCAAAAAATATACTATGGCGCGCCCTTGACGCGTCACGCCAGGGGCACGAAAACCTCTCTGGAATTTGATTTTTGGGAAAAATGAAATTGCGATTCGTTTGCTCTAAAATTGGGGTTTGACCCATTCCCCACTCAAATTGACCCCCTGAACAAGAATATGAAGTCAAAATTTTTATATCATGCACTGATTTTGAGATTCATGAAAATTACAATTCTGGACATTTCTGAGGCATATTTTCGGGCACTTTTTGGGGTCATTTTAGCAACAAATTGAAGTTTGTAGTTAAATGTTATAATCTTTAGCTATGAAATTTTAGATTTAACTGTGATATAAATTTTTATCGCTAATAATATAAATAATTAGTGATAATTATTTTATTGTCTCAAATCAATTTGTGATTTAGTGACAATGATGATTGGTCATAAAATATGCATGATGTTAAATAATGATGATTTAAATTTGTAGTTGAATAATTCAATTATTTGCCATGAAAAAAATTCATGGCTACAAAATTTTCTTTAGCTATGATGCTTAATAATAATAAATGAAAACTCACAAAGAGAATAATACAAGTGTTTTATATATAAGAAATCGACAAAAGAACCATTAGTTAATTAGTCAGAAAAAAGTTTAAAATCAACTAATTCAATCCATTTTATAAAAATGACAAAGTCCAAGTCATAAATTTTATTAAATTATGCAAATATAAAATGTACAATTTGAAAATGTAATCGAGCTTAGTATCATCATAAGATATTATTTAAATCACTGATACTTGATTTAAGACTTTCATTTTTACTTGATACATTCTCATTGATAAATAAGATAAAAAAATAATTTCTCGAGTTTTGGCACTATTTATCATACATGTCTATCAATTTTGTAGCTAATAAATGGTAACAACAAAGACAGTCTATTTGCTTCTACAAAATAAATACCTAAATTTTTAATAGTGATTGAAATGCCCCAGAAACACCCCAAAACTGTGCTTCAGAAATGCCCATAATCATAATTTTTATATACCTCAAAATCCGTATGTGATATAAAAAATTAAACTTCATATTCTTGATTAGGAAGCAAAATTGAGTGGGATATTGGTATAACCAGGATATTTGAAGAACATAGCAAAAAATGATATTCACAATTTTTTTTGAGACAGTAAGGGTACGTGATGGTTTTGCGACGCAGAGCCATTGCAAATCAGTGTAAGCACCTCCTTAATTTTTTATTTCGGCATTAAGACATTGGGGTCATGGCCCCATGCCCACTTTTATGTGAAAACACCAATACTTATAAATTTTTCAACTCCATATCACTAAAAAAAACCTCTCGACCATTTTATCAAGATTCTCATCCAAATTCAAGTGTCCCAAGCTTAATTCCGAATCTCAAGAACTCCATTCAACCTTCAAGTCTCCTTCAACTCTACATTAAGGAATTCCCTAAATTTAGGTATGTGGGTTTCATCCATTGGGTGTTTTCACCCATGGAGTCCAACCTTCTTATTTTTTGAAGATTCCATGATTTCAAGTTGTATTACTTATGGGTATCTATTATTATGAAATATAAGTATAATTTATATTGGGTTTTTATCAAATATTGTTGACTATGAATGAATATCTATTTTAAGTTTATGCTATAAGTTAATCATTATCTATTGAGACTATACATGCATCAAGCTATGAGATCTATGAGTTATTGTGAAGTTTTGATATGATTTACAAGTTATCCATGATGGGGTTTTACCATGGTGTTGGTGTGCTGATTTACATGACTTTAAGATGCATTGATTTCACTCTTTCATGATCTATAATCTTGCATTTTGCATGATTTTAACATGTACTCATATGTGCCCACCAAGTGTTCGATCAAATGTTAAGTCAAGAATTCTCAAGTTATTTATATGTTTTACCAGTCTAATGACTTCATGATGAATATGGACTATCAAGTATGTTATGAATTCATGAAATTATCTATGATTATGCAAGTATGAACTTAAGCCCTATTTTAACGACTTACCTCTTTTGAGCCATTCATGTTAAGGCAAGGGTACATGTATGATTATGATCTATTTTCATGTTTCAAATTAGGCTCACCATTTGAGGTCAAGTATGTTTAAAAGCTACTTATATCATGATTCTATATTTATTACAAGTTATTAAAGTTATGATAATTTTAAGTATTCTATGGGATTAGACTTAGCACCAATGGATTGGATATCAGCGTGGACTATCTTCAAAGGCCTATACTCTTTTCCTATAATTATGTGCCAACATAGGATTATGTTATACCATCTCTATACTAGTGGATCCATTTAATGGACTTCTTAATGAAATCTTCTCCGAAATAGGACTGGCTCCCGTAAGGTGAAGTATGAAATCCTTCCTAAAATGGGACGAGTTCCCATAAGGGGGGTTACTTATCCAAAATGGGAAGGGCTCCCATAAGGTGAAGTATGGTTTACTTGCTAAGTAGACCACCTCTTTACCGATGAGAGGTAATCATCAGAATTCTAAGGTGTAGCTTGCTTGGTCTTACTCTTTGTTGTTTGAGGTCTCTTCCCACATATGTGTCATATTCTATGTAAGTTAAATGATTCGTAAACATGTTTTACTTATAGCATTGATCATGCATACCATATTGAGATTATGCTTATCTATTTCCTATTACTATTCATTTTGACTATATTATCTTATGTCTTATTGCATTGCATCATACATACTTAGTACATTAAAATGTACTAACACATACTTTATGCACATGATATCACCATGTAGAGACCGGAGCTCCTCTTGATCATCCTCCACGAGGCTAGTGAGATTATTCAGAGATAAGCTTCGTGAGTCCTCAAGTTAGGGGACACTATCTACTTTCTCTTACTATTTCTAAGACTTCTTGATGTTGAA
>DF357576.1:145390-202855 GCA_000787875.1 Solanum virginianum
CATATGTGTCATGTTCGTGGGTGTTGTAGAAGATAATTTTACTTAAAAGGAGGTTCGGATGGAGATTTTAGATAGACAAGTAAAGAGTTTGAGAAACAAAGATGTAGCTTCTGTCAAGGTCCTTGGAGGAACTAGCAACTTGAAAGTGCCATCAGGGAAGCTGAGGTGGATATGAGAAAGTGATATTCATATTTTTTCCACTCTACTCAAGCTGAAGGTACTAATTCAAGTCCCCTATATGATTTCAATCCTTAAGATTCAGCCCCAATGTCATTTTGCATGCATTCATGTTTATGTTGACAAGTTTAAGGTGATTTTTGACATTCATGTTGAGATTTTTGAAAATGATGTTTAAATGGATTTGTTGGGAGTTTCTTGGGTTTAGCAGGTTACTACAAGAGGTTTGTGAATGGCTTTTCTTCTGTTGCATCTCCTAGATTTGTTGCATTCATGGTTAGCTGAAATCTTCATGATTACTTCTCTTATGTATGTTTTTTGACATTCGGGAATGAATATCCCAAGGGGGAGATATTGAAATACCCTAAAAATGCCTAAAAAATGTGCTTCGAAAATGCCCATAATTGTAATCTTCATATATCTCAAAATTCATGTGTGATATCATAAATCTGACTTCATATTCTGGATCGGGGGGCAAAATTGAGTAAGAAATAGCTATATCCCGATTTTTGAAGACCCATAGTGAAAAATAATTTTCGTAATTTTTTTCAGAGACAGTAAGGGTGTGCGATGGTTCCACGACATGGGCCCATCGCGGATCAGTGTTAGCACCTCCTTAATTTTCTATTTTGGCCTTAAAGCATTGGGTCCATGGCCCCATGCCCTCTTGTGCATGAAAACACCTATACTTACCCATTTTACAACTCCATATCACTAAAAAAAACCCTCTCTAAAACCTCTCAACCATTTTATCAAGATTCCCATCCAAATTCAAGTGTCTCAAGCTTAATTTTGGATCTCAAGAACACCATTCAAGCTTCAAGTCTACATCAAGGAATCTCCTAAATTTAGGTATGTGTGTTTCATCTACTGGGTACCTTCACCCACGAAGTCCAACCTTCCTATTTTATGAAAATTGCATAATTTCAAGTTGTATTACTTATGGATATCTATTATTATGAAATATGAGCACGATTTATGTTAGGGTTTTATCAAATATTGTTCACTATGCATGAATATCTATTTTAAGCTTATGTTATGAGTTAATCTTTTTCCATTGAGACTATACATGCTTCAAGCTATGAGATCTATGAGCAATTGTGAATTTCTAATATGATTTACAAATTACCCATGATAGGGTTTTACCATGTTTTTGGTGGGCTGCTTTAAATGACTTTAAGATGCATTTATTTCACTATTTCATGATCTATACTCTTGCATTTTGCATGATTTGAACATGTACTCATATGTGCCCACCAAGTGTTCGATGAAATGTCAAGTCGAAAATTCTCATGTTATTTACATGTTTTACAAGTCAAGTGACTCCATGATGAATATGGGCTATCAAGTATGGTATGAATTTATAAAATTATCTATGATTATGCAAGTATGAAATTAAGCCCAATATTCAAGATTTACCTCTTATGAGCCATTCATATTAAGGAAAGGGTACATATATGATTATAATCTATTCTCATGTTTCAAGTTAGGATTACCATTTGAGGTCAAGTATGTCTAAGAGCTACTCATGTCATGATTCCATGTTTATTACAAGTTATTAAAGTTATGATTATTTTAAGTATTCCATGGGATTAGACTTAGCACCGATGGATTGGATGTCGGCGTGCATTATCTTCAAGGCTCCGTACTCCTTTTCTCTAACTATGTGCCACATAAGATTATGTTATACCCTTGCTATATTAGTGGATCCATTTAGTGGATTTCTTAATGAAATCTTCTCCGAAATAGAATGGGCTCCCATAAGGTGAAGTATGAAATCCTTCTCGAAATGAGACGGGTTCCCATAGGGGAGGTTGCTTCTCCAAAATAGGATGGGCTCCTATAAGGTGAAGTATGGTTTACCTTGGCAAGTAGACCACTTCTTTAGCGATGAGGGGTAATAATCGGTATTCCAAGTTGTAGCTCCTTTGGTCTTATTTTTTGTTAGTTGAGGTGTCTTCCCACATATGTGTCATGTTCTATGCAAGTTGAACGATTCATAAACATGTTTTACTTCAACCATTGATCATGCATGCTATATTGAGATTATGCTTATCTATTGCCTATTACTAAGCATTTTGACTATATTGGCTTATGTCTTGTTGCATTACATCCTACATACTTAATACATTCAAACGTACTAATGCATACTTTTTACCTACATGATATTAACATGCATGGACCTAAGAGGACCAGAGATGATTCCTCTTGACCATCCTCCGCGTGGCTAGTGAGATTATTCAAAGATCAGCTTGGTGAGTCTTCAAGTTCGGGGACACTATCTACTTTCTCTTCCTATTTCTAAGACTTCTCGATGTTGAACGTTTGACATCATAAAGGTGATCCTAAAGAGCGTCTTGGCCCTCACACCATTCTATGTTGAAACAACCCCAAAAAGTGTTCGAAAATTTGCCTCAAAAGTGCCCGGAATCATAATTTCAATATATTTCCTAATTCGTGTGTGATATCAAAAATCTGACTTCATATTCTTGTTCAGGAGGTCAAATTGTGTGGGAAATCGGTCTAACTGTAATTTTAGAGCAAATGAATCACAATTTCAAGTTCCTAAAAATGAATTTCCAAAGATCTTTTCACGCCCCTGGCAGAACACACTAACAGTGCGCCATAGTGTAAATTTTGCCTAGTTTTTCTATCTTGGTCCAAGGCTTTGGCTCTTGGACCTAAGTGTTCGCATGTGTGAAAATGCTACCCTTAGCCTTATTTCACCCTCATATCATTGAAGACATTCCCAAATACTCACTCAAACACTTAGCCAATATGTCATCTCCTAAATTCAAGTGTCAAAACTCATCCAGATTTTAAGGTTCTCACTCAAGCTTCAAGACTCCATCTCCAATCTTCATCAAGCTATTCTCCAAAGCTAAGGTATGTGGGCTACTTTCATAGGTTCCTTTCACCCATGATGCCCAAGTGTCCTTTTACCTAAAATTGCATGATTTAAAGTTGATTTACTCATAGGTCTTATCTATTATGAATTTCACTACACATTATGTTGGGATTTCTTGAAATTATGGTTGTTTTAGCATGTTTTGAGCAACGAATCTAAGATCTATTATGAGATTTTATGAAGGGTGTTGATGTATATTGCTTGAGGGTGTTACCAAGTATCTATTGATGGTTTTACAATGGATTTTTTGCATGATTTCACTCTCGGATTGCATGGTTTTACACTAGCACTACACACCCGCCAAGTATTTGATAAAATGTCTGGTTATGATTACTTGAGAAATTGAAGGTCCAATGCATGCATTATGAGATGAATGACTTTATGATGATAAAAGGAATGTATGCACATGATGATGAAAGGAATGTATATATATGATGATGAAAGGAATATATGCATATGATATTATCTCTATAGTGTTGGGGATGACCAAGCCTCACTCGGGAGGTTGTAGGCCTCAAGTAACCTTGTTGAGGGGTTTGTACCTCGATCGCCTCATTCGGGAGGGTGGTAGGCCCGTGCAACCATGTCGAGGGGTTGGTACCTTGATAACCATGTTGGGGGGTTTGTACCTCATCAACCATGTTGGGGGGTTTTTAGCTCATCAACCATGTTGGGGGGTTTGTACCTTATCAACCTCATGAAGGGGTTTGTACCTCATATGCCTCTCTAAAGAGGTGGTAGGATTTAGATTGCACTAATAATGGTCACTTCTTACACTCAAACTATGTTCTATATAAGCAATGTTTTACTTCAAGCATCGTTCATACATGTCATATTTCTATATGTTTATTCATTGCCTATGTTATGTATTTTCATTATGGTGCTTATCACTTGTTCCATTGAATCCTACGTACTTAGTACATTCAAACATACTAACACATACTCTATGACTATATGATATCACCATGTAGGAACCAGAGCCTCGCTTGAGCATGCCCATCCATGTGGCTAGTACGATTGTACTCAACCTTGTTGGTGAGTCCTCCTTTCCAGGGATGTTGGTTATTGTCTCATGTTATAATTTAAGACTACTTTTCTTTCATGTAAATATTAACAATGAAGGTGAGCTCGATTGCTTATCTTGGTCCCTACTTTTATCTCTGTAGTAGAGGTGTTGTTGGACATGTTGAGTGTAATGTTATGAGCTTTGACTCTTGATGTTTATGATATTGAAGTTGTCCGTTAGCCCCGTTGTAACTATTTTACCCTATTGTTATTATATTTTATTGCTTCTATGACCAAGGATGTGTAATGATATGTTAAGAGGCTTGCTTGGATTCCCTTTGGGTTCCCCTTGCGCTGTGTCATGCCTAGGCTTTAGGCTTGGGTCATGATAAACTTGGTATCAGAGCAATAAACATGTTTTACTTCAACCATTGATCATGCATGCTATATTGAGATTATNATGATAAACTTGGTATCAGAGCAGTAGGTTGTTAGATCCTCCAAGTCCAACACACCACATCGATTAGAGTCTTGCTCATGGTTATGTTGTGCACCACAACTATGAGCGAGCGGCTATGAGACATTTAGGAAATGTTTCCTTTCTTCCCACTCTATGTCATGCTATAGAAGTTGAGGTAAGGTTATTCCCCTAATGATTGTCCTTTGCTATGCTAGATCATGCCTAATATGAGAGGGAGAAAAGCCTGCACACTCGAAGGGCAACCGGCTAATGGAGAGCTTCGGTATGCTCTCACTTTACTTGCACAAGTTGTGGCTAACCAAGCCAACCAAGGGGCCTAAGTCCCTCATGCTCCTACACCGGCATCTCGATGAGGGATTTCATGAGGATGAATCCCCTTGAATTCCATGGGTCAAAGGTGAGTGAGGACCCTCAAGAGTTCACTAATGAGTTTTACAAGATTTTGGCTATCATGGGTGTGAGGTCGAAGGATAAGATGAAGTTGGTGTCTTACCAACTCAAAAGGGTAGCACAAATATGGTACAATCAATGGAAGGAGGAGAACGTAGTTAACAATGTGGTTCTATCGGAAGAGTTTAAGGTGGCCTTTCTTAATCGGTTCTTCCCTATTGAGCTTAGGGAAGCTAAGTTGGTGGAATTTATGAATTTCAGACAAGGGTCTATGAGTGTGAGGGAGTATGCCCTCTAGTTTAACTAGCTTTCAAAGTATGCTCCAAACTTGGTGGCCGACACAAGGTGTAAGATAAATAAATTTGTGGTGTCTATTTTCGACTTGATAAGTGAAGAGTGCCGGTCCGCCATGGAGGAGGAAACGTTGAGGAAGAGGAGAGTCATGAGGCCAAGAGGGCCCATTTTGAGGGAAAGGTCCAAAGCCGAAGGGATGGTTAATTCCACCAAGGCCAAGGGTTTTCTCGTGCATTTCAAAAGAGGGTTGCCAATGATATTCCAAGGGCTCAAGTTGTTGGAGGTATGGTTCCTTATAGTGGGTGTCCGAAATGTAGTAGGGGTTATAGTGGTCATGCTTGAGGGATCCCAATGCACGCTATGGGTGTGGAGAAGTTGGGCATAAGATGTTGGATTGCCCTTGAAATTGCAACAAGGGTAAGGACTTTTGTCCACAAAGTGCTAATATAGTTTATTTACGAAGAGGTGGCCAACAGGATGGTGCCCCATAACACAACCATTTTTATGCTTTGCATGGGTGACAAGGGGTTGATGAGGTGCCCAAAGTTGTTAACGATATTTTGAAAATCTTAGATTTTGATGTGTATGCATTGATTGATCCGGCTGCCATTCTTTCTTTGGTTACGTCCTTTGTTGCCAAAAAGTTCCATGTTGAACCCGAATTGTTGTCTGAGTCATATGAGGTGTCTACTCCTATTGGTGCATATACTATTGCTAGGAAGGTTTACAGAGATTGTCCTATTTGCATTTTGCATAAAGTGTTGCTTTGTGATCTTGTTGAGTTGGACATGGTTGATTTTAATGTCATTCTTGGGATGAATTGGTTGCATGCATACTTCACTTTTATTGATTGTAGAACCTATAGGGTCAAATTCTAATTCCCAAATGAACCCATCCTTGAGTGGGAGAGTCAAGATGTGGTGGTCAAGGGTAGGTTCATTTGTTGCATTAAGGCCCATAAGTTGATCTCTAAGGGGTGTCTTTATCATCTTGTGAGGGTTAGTGATGTGGAGTCGAAAGTCCTTCCCATAGAGTCAGTTTCGATTTTAAATGAGTTTCTTGATGTCTTTTAAAATGACCTTCCCTGTGTTCCTCTTGAAAGGGAAATAAATTTTGGTATAGACCTCCTCCCAGATACTCAACCCATTTTTATTCCCCTTTATTGTATGGCTTGAACAGAGTTAAAGGTGTTGAAGGAACAATTGAGAGATTTATTGGAGAAGGGTTTCATTAGGTGTAGCCAATCACCATGGGGTGCATCGGTGTTGTTTGTGAAGAAGAAAAATTGATCTCCTAGAATGTGTACTGACTATCGGCAACTTAATAGGGTCACCATCAAGAATAGGTATCCACTTCCAAGGGTTGATGACTTATTTGACCAATTGCAAGGGGCTATCCATTTCTCGAACATTGATCTTTGGTCCGGGTATCATTAAGTGAAGGTGAGGGAGTGTGATATTACTAACATGATCTTCCAGACTAGGTTTGGGCATTATGAGTTTGTTGTGATATCATTTGGGTTGACCAATGGACTGACCATCTTCATGGACCTAATGAATAGTATCTTTAAACCCTACCTTAATTTATTTGTTGTGGTATTCATTGATGATATTTTGATCTATTCACATAATGAGGAGGAGCATATGGGTTATTTAAGGGTAGTGTTGCAAATGTTGAGGGAAGAGAAATTGTATGCTAAATATGAAAAATGTGAATTTTTGTTGAAGGAGGTTGCCTTCCTAGGTCATGTGGTGTCGAGGGATGGTATTAAGGTGGATCCTAAGAAAATTGATGTGATTAGAAATTGGCCTACACCATTGACCCCGTCAGATATTCAGAGCTTCTTGGGCTTAGCGAGTTACTACTAGAAATTTGTGAATGGATTTTCTTCTATTGCTTCTCCTATGACAAAATTGACCCAAAAGAAGGCTAAGTTTATATGGACCAATGAGTGTGATAGGTGTTTCCAAATGTTGAAAGATAAGCTTGTGTCTGCTCCTATATTGTCACTATCGGAAGGGCTAGAGGGATTTATTGTGTATTGTGATGCTTCTAGAGTTTTTTTGGGTTATGTTCTAATGTAAAATGGTTAGGTCATAACCTATACTTCTAGGCAACTCCAGGTGCATGAAAAGAACTATCCTACCCATGTTCTTAAACTAGCCATCGTGGTATTTCCATTAAAGATATGGCATCATTATTTGTATGGGGTGCATGTTGATGTGTTCACCGATCATAAGAGCCTCAATATGTTTTCACTCAAAAGGATCTTAACTTGAGGCAAACAAGGTGGTTATAACTTCTTAAGGATTATGATATGAGTGTGCATTATCATCCGGGTAAGACTAATATTGTGGCAGATGCTTTGAGTATGGTGTCAATGGGTAGCCTATATCATGTTGATGGTAGTGATGAAGAGATTGCTAGAGAGGTCCATTGGTTGGCTAGGTTGGGAATTAGGTTGGAAGGAGTTGATAATGATAGTGTTGTTGTTGTTGATGGTTCTAAATCTTTATTGGTTGAGGAGGTGAAAGCTAAGAAAGATCTTGACCTCGCTTTCTTAGAATTAAAAGCATTGGTAAAAGATTGTAAGGTGGTGGTTTTCTCTAAAGGGGGAGATGGTGCCCTTAGGTACCAAGCTAAATTGTGTGTGCCTTGTGTTGATAGCTTGAAGGAAATGATTCTTGATGAGGCTCATGGTTCTTCTTATTCAATTCACCCCAGGTCTACTGAAATGTGTAGAGATTTGAGAGAGGTGTATTGGTGTGGAGGCATGATGAAAGACATTGCAAAATTTGTTTTCGATTGCCATAGTTGCCAACAAGTCAAAGCCAAACATCAAAGGTCGAGTGGCCTAACCTAAGACATAGAGATTCCAACATGGAAGTGGGAAGAGATTAATAGGCATTTTATGGTTGGGTTGCCCAAGACTAGAAAGGGTTTTGCTTCCATATAGGTTGTGGTTGATAGGATGACAAAATCAGCTCACTTCCTACCAGTTAAGACTACATATGGGGCTGAAGAATATGCTAGGTTGTACAGTCATGACTTGGTATGATTGCATGGGGTTCTTTTATCCATCATATCGGATCGTTGTACACAATTCACTTCTCACTTTTGGAGGTCCTTCCAAAGAAGTCTTGGAACCAACGTAAAGCTTAGTATGACCTTTCACCCTCAAACAGATGGCCAAGCTGAAAGAACTATCAAAACACTTAAAGACATGCTTAGGGATTGTGTATTGGAGCTTAAAGGGTAGTTGGTATAATCTTCCATTGATTGAGTTTGCAGACAACAACAACTATCATTTTAGCATCGGCATGACTCCTTTTGAAGCTCTCTATGGTAGATGTTGTACATCACCAGTTGGGTGGTTTAAAGTTGGGGAGGTAGCTATGTTGGGACCAAATCTCGTTATAGAGGCTCTTGAGATGGTTAGGATGATTAGAGAAAGGTTGAAAACAGCCTAAAGTCGCCAAAAGTCTTATGCCTATGTGAGGAGAAGGGATTTTGAATTCAAGGTTGGTGATTGGGTTTATTTGAAGGTGTCACCCATGAAGGGTGTGGTCCATTTTGGTAAGAAGGGCAAGTTGTGCCCTAGATATGTGGATCCTTATATGGTGATGAGAAGGATTGGTAAGGTGGCCTACAAGTTGGATTTGCCAGGAGAAATGAAATTGGTTCATTCGATTTTTCATGTGTCTATATTGAAGAAGTGTGTAGGTGATCCCAATGCTATTATGCCTCTTGATGTAGTGGGGGTAGCTGAAGACAACTTTATATATGAAGAGGGTCTAGTAGAGATCTTGGATAGGCAAGTGACGAGGTTGAGGAACAAGGAAGTTGCTTTCGTTAAGGTTCTTTGGAGGAACCAACAAGTCGAAAGTGCTACTTGGGAGGCCGAAACAGATATAGAAAAGCGATACCTTTATCTCTTCCACTCCACTTAAGCCTAAGATATTGATCTAGGTCCTTTATATGATCTCAAGTCTTAAGTTCAACCCTTTTGTCATTGCATGCATTCATGTTTAAATTGACAAGTTCATGATGATTTTACACTTATGTTGAGATTTTTGAAATGATATTTAACTGCATTGTTGCATCCTTATGTGAGTTAAAAGTGTCATGTTTGCATCTCTCAGATACATATCTTTGACATTTGGGGACAAATGTTCCCAAGGGGAGATATTATAATAACCCCAAAAAGTGCCCGAAAATGTGCCTCAGAAGTGCCCGAAATCGTATTTTCCATATATCTCAAACTCTATGTGCAATATCAAAAATCTGACTTTATATTCTTTTTCAGGAGGTCAATTGAGTGGTAATTGGGTCTAACCCTTATTTTAGAGCAAACGAATCGCATTTCCAAATTCTTAAAAATCAATTTCGAGAGACTTTTTCACGCCCCTTGCGCGACGCGCCAAGGGCACGCCACAGTGTAAATTTTGCCCAGTTTTTCTTTCTTGGCCCAAGGCTTTAGGTATTGGGCCTAAGTGTTCCCTTGCATGAAAATGCCTATACTTAGCCTTATTTCATCCTTATATCATTCAAGACATTCCCAAATACTCACTCAAACACTTAACCAATATTTCATCTCCTAAATTCAAGTCTCAAAACTCATTCAGATTTCAAGGTTATCACTCAAGCTTCAAGTGCCCATATCCAATCTTCATCAAGCTGTTCTCTAAAGCTAAGGTATGTGGGTTTCTTTCCCAAGCTTTCTTTTACCTAAAATTGCATGATTTAAAGTTGATTTACTCATGAGTCTTATCTATTATGAATTTGACTACACACTATATTGGAGTTTCATGAAATTATGGTTGTTTTAGCATGTTTTGAGCTATAAATCTAAGATATATTGTTAGATTTGATAAAGGGTGTTGATGTTTATTGCTTGAGGATGTCACCAAATATCTATTGGTGGTTTTACAATGGATTTTCTCGCATGATTTCACTCTTGAATTGCATGGTTTTACACTAGTACTACACACCCGCCAAGTGTTCGATAAAATGTCCGGATGTGATTTCTTGATGAATTGAAGGTCTAATGCATGTCTTATGAGATGAATGACTTTATGATGATGAAAGAAATGTATATATATGATGATGAAAGGAATGTGTGTATATGATATTATCTGTGGTATGCCTTGGATTCTAAGTACTAGTTTGCTTGGTCTATGATGATGGTCTCTTTCTACACATGCATTAATTGAGACAATTAATATCACATAAATTGAGACAGAAAACTAATTTATAGCACGGGCTTTTGCAACTAGTTTATTTATAAATAGAACCAACTTACTAGGAAAAAAACGTACTACTAGCTAAACATAATCCAAGCAAATAATAAAAATTAAATTATAGAATAAACTACAAAAAATCATTAAAGTAACTCCTTTAATGTAGAATGTCCCTCATTATATCAATTAAAAAATTATGATTATTAATAGTTTAGCCTAAAATTTGGTTATTAATAACTTGTTTATATTTTAAAGATATCCCAAAATATATTCAGTATAGTTTTGTCTTTTTTGATTTATTTTTTTTAATAAAATTAAAAGATTATTTGGTAAATAATATATTTATATATAAAAAAAGTTTTGATTTTATTAAAAAAAATGTAACAATCCATTCTATTCGGTCAGTAAATTAATTTTTTAAAAGTACATTGATGCCCCTAACTATAGTGGTTTTATCATAATATATATGAAATCCTATTTGATTAATTTCTTTTGTTTGTCCTTTCAAGTTTAATTTATTTTAATTTTCACATTGATGGACGTTAATAAAAATTCATGAAATATTTTGCAACTTTGTGAAGTCTAAATTCTTAAGCCAATGTGTTATCTTTATGTTATTTCTCTATGTATGTGAAATTACAGTCACGATCCAAGTACAGAGCCTAGACGCGACATGGCGAATAGGAACCCGAAGGGACCCAAAGAAGCCTCTTAGTATATCAATCAAAAATCCTTGGTTGCGGAAGCAAAGTAAACAACGACAAGTGATAATATAAAAGGGAAGCAGGACTAAGTGAAGTCTTTGATAATCATGAAAACATAAAGAGTCAAGGTTATAGCATAAATACATCATAATATTCCAACAATACCTCTAAACATATGTCATGACCCAAGCCTAGGGCCTAGACATGACACAGCACAAGGGGAACCGAAGGGACCCCAAGCAAGCCTCTTAACATATTTTTACACATCCTTGGTCGCGAAAGCAATAAAATACAACAACAATAGGGTCAAATAGGGACAATGGGGGTAAGGGACAACTTCCATATCATAAACATCAAGAGTCAAGACAGAGTCAAAGTTCATAACATTACACAAATTGAGACAAAGAGACCATCATCATAGACCAAGCAAACTAGTACTTAGAATCCAAGGCATACCACCCCTTTGGAAGGCAATTGAAGTATCTACCCCTCAATTAGTATTAGGGGCTTACCACCTCCCGTCAAGGTGATTGAGGTATCTACCCCTCAACATGGTAGTACAGGCTTACCACCCCCCAACTAGGCGATTGAGATATCTATCTGTCAACATAGTAGTACAGGCTTACCACCTCCCAACAATGCGATTGAGGTATATACACCTCAACATGGTAGTATAGGCACAACACCCACTGACAAGGTGGTTGAGGAATATCACCCCCTTAACAAGGTGTGGTCAACTTGCAACACCATAGATACTTTTAATGAAAACATCATATACAAACATTTCTTTCATCATCATAAAGTGACTTGACTCATAACCCATGCAATAGATCATCAATTACTGAATAATCCTTAATCGGACATTTTCTCAAGCACTTTGTGGGTGTGTAATACTAATTCAAAATCATGTAATTCAAGAATAAATTCATGTGAGAAAACTTAATGTAAATCAACCCACTAACACTTGGTAACACCCCTATGGAAAATACATTGAAACCCTTCATCATTTCTCATATTCATAACTCAAAACATGATTAAATAGTTAACATTTTATGGAACTACAACATAGTTTATAATCAAATTCATAATAAGAGATACCTATAGATAACCCAACTTGAAAACATGCAATTTACATAAAAAGGAAGGTTGGGCACCATGGGTGAAAGGACCCAATGGTTGACACCTACATACCTCAACTTTAGGGATTTCCTTAATGAAGATTTGAATGAGAACTTGAACCTTGAATAATTTCCTTGAGATCTGGAAATGAGTTTGGACACTTGAATTTAGCTAAAATATTTTACTATGTACTAGAGAGGGTTTTGGGGAATGTCTTGAATGATATGGGGTTAAAAAATGACTAAGTATATGTATTTTTACGCATAGGAAGGGCCTTAGGTCAAAACAAAAAAAAGGGAACAAAATAAAACTGGTCTGAGCCCTGGCGGCGTCGCTTAACGGCGCAGATCCTCTCTATTTTTTATAATTTTTGAAAAATAAAATTTTGCTTCGATTGTTCTAAAATCAGTGTCATATCTATAACCCACTCAAATTTTCCCCTTGATATGAATAAGAAGTCATATTTTTGATATCACTCATGGATTTTGAGATATATGAAAATTATGATTATGGCCATTTTCGAGGCACATTTTTGGGCACTTTTTGGGGAGTTTCACATTTATAGGTCATATAGTGTTGGGTGATAGGATTAAGTTGGATCCAAAAAAGATAGAGATTGTAAAGAATTGGCCTAGACCCTTAACTCCGATGGATAGTAGGAGTTTCTTGGGTTTTGTCAAGTACTATCGAAGGTTTATGAATGGGTTCTCCTCAATAGCTTCTCCTTTGAAATAATTTACTCAAATAAAGGCAAAACCCGTATGGAACAACAAGTGTGAGAGAAGTTTTCTGATCTTATTTTTGCTCTACCAAAAGGGTTAGAGGGATTCGTGGAGTATTATGACATTTCTATAGTCGAATTGAGGTGTGTACTAATGAAAAAATGCAAAGTTATTGCCTATGCTTCCAGGAAACTTAACGTGCTCGAGCATAATTATCCTACCCATGATCTTAAACTAGCGGAAATGGTATTTTCCTTTAAAATATGGCATCACTACTTGTATAGGGTTCATGTGGATGTTTTCACCGACCATAAGAGTCTCCAATATGTATTTATTCGAAGAGAATTAATTTTAAAATAGAAGAGGTGGCTAGAATTCCTTAAAGAGTATGACATGAGTGTACATCGCCATCAAGGCAAGCTAATATTGTGGCCGACTCCCTAAGTCGGGTGTCAATGGGTAGTGTCACTCACCTTGAGGCTAGCAAGAAAGAATTAGCAATAGAGGTCCATTGATTGGCTAGGTTGGGAGTTAGATTGAACAAAATTGAAAATGGAGGTATGGTAGTTGTTAATGGTTCCAAATCTTCTTTGGTCGAAGAGGTCAAGTCCAAACAAGACCTCAACACCGCATTGATCAAGTCGAAGTCATTTCTAAGAGATAGTAAGGTGGATGTGTTCACCTTACTATCATGATTATAGCAAGTTGTACATTCATGGGTTGGTAAGATTGCCCGTCGTTCTATTGGCTATCATCTTGGATTGTAATGATCAATTCACATAGCATTTTTAGAGGTCTTTCTAAAAGGTCCTTAGCACTTAAGTAAAGTTTAGTACAGCTTTTCATCCACAAATAGATGGTTAAGCCATGAGGACTATTCAAACTCTTAAGGACATGCTTAGGGCCTGTGTCTTAGAATTTAAAGGTAGATGGGATGAGCACCTTCTGCTCATCGAGTTTGCCTACATCAATAACTACCACTCGAGTATTGAGATGGCTCCTTTTGAAGCCCTCTATAGGAGGCATTGTAGATCCCTGTCTAGTGGTTCAAAGACGGAGAAATGGTTTTTTTTGTGTCTGGATCTAGTCATGGAAGCATTGGAGAAGGTGAGAGTGATAAGGGAAAGGTTGAAGGCAGCCCACAGTAGACAAAAGTATTATGCTGATACTAGAAGGAGAGACCTTGAGTTCGAGGTTCACAGTTGGGTGTATTTAAGCATTTCACCAATAAAAGGTGTGGTTCATTTAGGTAAGAAGATAAAGTTAAGCCCTAGGTACATAGGGCCTTACCAAATTTTAAGGTGTATCAGTAAGGTTGCATATGAACTAGAGTTTCCCATGGAAATGAGTATGGTTCATCCGATTTTTCATGACTCCATGTTGAGAAAATACATTAGAGACCCTAGCTCCATTATGACTTTAAAAATGGTAAATGTTAAAGAGAACTTGACATATGAGGAGGTCGCAATGAAAATATTTGATTGGCAAGTTAAACTGTTGAGAAACAAGGGGATACCCTTCGTCAAAGTCCTTTGGAGGAACCAACATGTAGAAAGTGCCATATGGGAAGCCAAAACTGATTTGAAGAAATGATACCCTTATCTCTTCCATTTCGATCAAGCTTGAGGTAATACAATTTTCGCTATCTTAGAATCCTTTTTTCTTTGTATACCATTCTCATGACATTCATGTACGATTATGTGGTTTTGCAGTTTCTATTATAAATACTATTTTAAATATGATTTTAAAGATTTTGAATATTGCATATGTGGCATTTTGTATATTGTGCATTAGTGTAAGGTGCATAAATCCATTCCTTAGAGCTTGCCTTAGCATATTAGGGGACGAATATTCCCAAGGGGGAGATATTGTAAGACCCCACCTATGAGAAGTAGAAGGCGTCAGGGATGAAAGATTTGGAAAATTTGAAACTGTAAGGCTTTATGAAGGGGTTTACGGCCCGTAAGATGAAGTACGACCCAGAAAGTGGGTTTGTGAAAACCTGACAGACTTGATAAAATTTGGAATCCTCTAAAGTTCAATCTATAACTCATTAGACAACCCATAAAGTCCTCAATGAGAATCAAAAAAGAGTCTTTGAGAATCCATCAGATGAAACACTATCCATGTCCCGTAGAATGATCTACATGTCATAGATCATGTCATAGAGGGAGGACCAAAGAAGAAGGGGTCTGTGAAGTTCAAAAGGAGGGTCATCAGACAAAACCCCATCTACGACTCGTAAAATGGTTTACGGCCTATAAACGGGGTCTCATAAACCTATCTACCCAATTTTATTTAGGGGCAGTTTTGTCTTTCCTCAGCCTTCTATGCTTATACTACGTCGTTTTGACCCTCAAAGGGACTCCTTATCTGTGTTGTTGCCCTAACTTTCTCTCATTTCCTCCCACTTCCAAAAATTTATTAAGTCCCAAACCTCTCTCAAGTGCTCAAGCTCTTAAGAAGAAGGAAAAAGCTAGGGTTTTGGTTCTCCTCCTCCAAGTTGGGTATTCTCTCCATTAAGTTAATAAGGTATATGGGTTTTGATTGTGGGAAATTTTCTCTCACAACCTCAACTATTTCACTCCATGTCTGTTTTCAAAAGTCATGGGTAATTGTAAAGATTTTATGAACATTTTTGCATGACATGATGAATGATACTTGAAGTAATGTGAATCGCCAGAAACATATGAAGTGTATGGCTAACCCAATAACGAAAGTTTTGTAAGGGGACTAGAGCAGGGTACCATGAGACAAGATCTTCTTTCTAAAGAGATTCGATTCACAACTTTTATATATCCAAGGTTCAATATTGAAATAAAGGTTTTCCCTGACTTTGTCCGTGTCAACAAACAATTTGAAATACCTCAACTTTTTTAGAACAGGTCCGAGTCAAATAGCAAAGATTCAAAGCACTTCTTTTTACACTATTTTGGAAACCCAAGTACTCAATCGTATGACTATGTAAAATATAGGATTTTCAATCCTAGTAGGAAAGGGAGGAAAATGGATACTCAATTTAAAGTGACTAAACACAATTCCATACTCGATCTCTTAGATACATATAGAATTCTGTAGAAATTCGTATTCTATGAAAGTCGTCGGTACGACTAGGAGGGAGATCTTTCATATCTTTCGAGATCCACCCTACAATATGGGGTAAAAAAGCCAAAATAAGTATATGCTTATATAGAACATAATACATATGTAAGAATAGACCAACATTATGATGGATTGTTACACCTTACAATCCAAGGGGATTAAGGTATCAACCCCTCAATTGGATGATGGTTGTCTCACTCTACCATCCATAGTGATTGAGGTATCAACTCCTCAATCGGTTGGTGGTTGTCTCACCCTACCACCCATGGTGATTGAGGTATCAACCCCTTAATTGGTTGATGGTTGTATCACCCTACCATCCATGGTGATTGAGGTAGCACCTCCTCAACTAGGCATGGCCAACTTATAATACTATAAGTATTTTTCATCGAAACCACTCATATAAACATTCTTTTCATCAATATAAAGTCATTTAACTCATAAGACATGCATTAGAGCTTCAATAACTTAACAATCCATAACCAACACTTTATCAAACACTTGGCAGGTGTGTTATGCTTGTATAAAACCATGCAATTCAAGAGTGGAATCATGTGAGAAAATCTAATGTAAATCAACCCAACAATACTTGGTAAAACCCTCATGTGAAATACATTGAAAACCCCCACCAAATATCAAGAGAAATCATATTTCTATAGCTTAAAACATGCATAATCATAGTCAGTAAATCATCTCATGGTATATAAACTTAAAAATGAGTAATCATGTGTTTTCATTCAAACTTTCATGAAATCCCAACATAGTGTATGATCATAATAACTAGTGAATAATACCTATAAGCAACATATATTGGAAACATGTAATTTCATAGAAATGGAAGATTGGGCTTCATTGGTGAAATGTACCCATGAATGAAACCCACATACCTTAGACTTTGAGTTTCTTGAAATTGAGTTGTGAAAGACTTGAAGTTTGGAAGTGCGTCTTGGAATCCAAAGCTTGCCCTTGAATTTACTTGAATTTTTATTGGGGTTTTGATGGAGGTTCTTGAGAGTATTTTAGAGTGTGTTTAAGCTGAGAGTAATGACTTTGATCCTTTGGAATAGGGTTTAGGTCTTTTGGGAAGGTTAAGATAGCATTGGAAGTCTAAAAAGGTCATTAAAATAAATTAAATTCATGAAAATATCATTAGTGAAAGGATGGAAAAATTGGTAAAGTGACCCCACTGAGGCCCACATGGTTCGTGTGGCACTTAAATAAATTAAATTCATGGAAACACCATTAGTGAATGGATGGAAAAATTGGTAAAGTGATGTAGACTCACGGATCATGTGGAACCCCACAGTTTGTGTGGAGAGCTTGTGAGATGAGATTTGGTCAAAATTGGAATTTGGAAAACTTAGAAAAATTAACGTCATTATTAGTTTGACGGTAGCCCTGCACGGGCCGTATGGTGCTACACGGTTCGCGTAGTGGTCCGTTGAACCATACTTAGAGAAAAATAATATTGCTTGGCCACCCACTCCCATGCCCATGAGCCGTTTGACTTACCATGGCCCGTCAAGGTGCCCGTGGCACCACACTTGGTCAAAACTCCTCCCTCGCCCACTCTTCCTCAATTGCATACACTCCACGACTAGCCACACGTTCAGTGGCAAGCCACATGGCCCGTGCCACTGGCTGTGCCCCATGCCATAGACCAAAAATGGTCTCTTCTAGCTCAAGGAAGCCAACATGCCACGTCCAAGGCCTCACTGCCCATCTAAGTGCCTGTGTGACATCACTGCATGCAAGGGTCTCATGAAGACAATCATAACTCCTTCATTTAACCTTGGAATAAGGTGAAACAAAGTGCGATAGAAAGCTAACTCAAAGGACTTTCATTTCACATGTCCTGGGCCATCCAGTTCTAAGTGTACTAAAATTTATACTCATTTAAATTTGACCCTTACATAAACTAACACCCAAAACTCAACTCGTAGGGAAGTCTTGAACATGTCTAAGTACTAGAAGTCTGCCATGACCCTAATATACTCCCTATATACCCAAATGAGGCATAAAACATAGATACATAAGAGTATAAATTCGTTAGAGAGGAAACCTTACCTAACTGCTATAGCACGACATAGATCATGAAGAAGGAAAATATTTCCTAAAACGTCTCATAGCCTGTTACTCATAATTGTGGTGCACAACACAACTATGAATAAGACTATAATCAACACAATGTGTTGAATGCTGAGGAACATTAATAACATAGTGCTCTGATACCAAGTTTATCATAGTTTAAGCCTAGGGCCTTGACGTGATACGATGAATAAGGGACCCCAATCAAGCCTCTTAGCATATCATTACACATCCTTGGCCATGGAAGCAAAGTAAACAACATTAAGAGAGTATAGTTAAAGATAAAAACTAAGAGAAGAGTTTCATAGCATAAATCATAAAGATTTAAGGCTCAAACTTAATTACATCACTTGTCCAACAACACCTCTAACACAGATTGGGCGGGGGCCAAGACAAGCTTCCTAGGCTCACCCTTTTAGTATCAAAATGTTCATCATAAGGAAATAACATATGAAAGAGAGAAAAAGGCTAACATCCAAGAACTTGAGGACTCACCACAAGCTATCTTCAAGATGTCAAACTAGCCACGGGTAGAATGATCATGAGGGGGTTCGGTTCCTATATGAAATAACATATGAAAGAGAGAAAAAGGCTAACATCCAAGAACTTGAGGACTCACCACAAGCTATCTTCAAGATGTCAAACTAGCCACGGGTAGAATGATCATGAGGGGTTTCGGTTCCTATATGATAATATCATGTAGGCATAGAATATGCATTAGTAAGTTTGAATGTACTAAGTATGTAGGATGCAATGTAGCAAGAGATAGGCCATATAGGGAAAATGCAATATCATAAGCAACGGGTGGCTTAATAGCAATATGACATGTATGAATAGTGCTTGAAGTAAAACATGCTTATATAGGACATAATATATATGTAAGAAGAGACCAACATTATGATTGATTGTCACACCCTACCATCCATGGTGACACCCTACCATCCATGGTAATTGAGGTATCAATTTCTCAATTGGTTTATGGTTGTCTCACCCTAACATCCATAGTGATTGAGGTATCAACCCCTCAATTGGTTGATGGTTGCCTCACACTACCACCCATGGTGATTGAGGTATCAACCCCGCAATTGGTTGATGGTTGTCTCACCGTACAACCCATGGTGATTGAGGTATCAACACCTCAATTAGTTGATGGTTGTCTCACCCTACCATCCATGGTGATTGAGGTATCAACTCCTCAATTGGTTGATCGTTGTCTCACCCTATCATCCCTGGTGATTGAGGCATCACCTCCTAAACTAGGCATGGTCAACTTACAATACTATAAGTAATTCTCATGGAAACAACTCATATAAACATCCCTTTCATCATGATAAAGTCACTTAACTCATAAGACTTGCAGTAGACCTTCAATAACTAAAGAATCCATAATCGGATATTTTATCAAACACTTAGCGGGTGTGTTATGCTAGTATAAAATCATGTAATTCAAGAGAGGAATCATGTGAGAAAGTCTAGTGTAAATCAACCCACCAATACTTGGTAAAACCCTTATGTGAAATACATTCAAAAGCCCCATCAGTAGTGCTATAGCTTAAAACATGTGTAATCATAATAGGTAAATCATCTCATGGTATAGACTTAAAAATGAGTAATCATGTGTTTTCATTCAAATTTTCATGAAACCTCAATATAGTATATGATCATAATCACTAGTGAATAATACCCATATGTAATACAACTTGAAAATATGTAATTTTATAGAAATGAAAGATTGGGCTTCATGGGTGAAAGGTACCCATGAATGAAACCCACATACCTTAGACTTTGAGTTTCTTGAAATTGAGCTGTGAAAGACTTGAAGTTTGGAAGCCTCACTGCCCATCTAAGTGCCTGTGCTTAGACTTTGAGTTTCTTGAAATTGAGCTGTGAAAGACTTGAAGTTTGGAAGTGGGTCTTGGAATCCAAAGTTTTTCCTTGAATTTCCTTGAATTTGTATTGGGGTTTTGATGGAGGCTCTTGAGAGCATTTGTGTGTTTAAGTTGAAAGTAATGACTTTGATCCTTTGGAATATAGTTTACTTCTTTTGGGGATATTAAGATAGCATTGGAAGTATAAAAAGGTCATTAGAATAAATTAAATTCATGAAAATGCCATTAGTTAACGGATGGAAAAATTAGCAAAGTGATGCCCCATTGAAGGTCTCATGGGTCGTGTGGTACTTCACGAGTTGTGTGGAGTACCCATGAGATAAGACTTGGTCAAAATTGGAAGTTGGAAAACATAGAAAAATTAACGTCATTGTCACTTTGACGGAAGCACTTCACAGGTCGTATGGTGCTACACGGTCCTTGTTGTGGTCTGTTGAACCTCACATAGAGAAAATAATATTACCAGGCCACCCCACGCCTAATGTTATGAGTCGTCTAGCCTGACAAGGCCCGTCAAGGTGCTCGTGGCACCACACTTGGTCAAAACTCCTCCTACGCCCACTCTTTCTCACGTGCACACACTCCACAACCAGCCACACGGTCAGTGGCAAGCCGCACAGCCCGTACCACTGGCAGTGCCCCATGCCTTAGTCCAAATATGGTCTCTTCCAGCTCAAGTAAGCTAACGCACCCCGTCCAAAGCCTCACTGCCCATCTAAGTGATCGTGTGACATCACTGCACGGGAGGGTCTCACAAGAATAGTCATAAGTCCTTCATCTGACCTCGGAATGAAGTGAAACCAAGTGCATTAGAAAGTAAACTCAAACGGATTTCATTTGACATGTTGTGGTCCATTATGTTCCATGTTTGCTAAAAGTTATGCTCATTTAAACTTTACCCTTACATGAACCAACACCCAAAACTCAACTCATAGGGAAATCTTGAATATGTCTAAGTACTAGAAGTCTCCCACAACCCTAATACATTACCCACCTAATAAGGGCATGGAGTTATGTGGTGTCACATGATGTTCCCATAAGGTGAGCATTAGGTTTACCTTGGCAAGGTAGAGTACCTCTTAATTTGGTGTGGGGTAAACACCGAGATTTCGAGTAGTAACTCTCTTGGTCTTATTTGTCAGTTATGGCCTTTTCCCATCTATATATATTATGTTGTACAATTTGATGATTGCTCCTTACATAATTTGACATGGCAGTGAGCAAGCATGACAAATCAAACTTATATCCACTGACTATGATTATGCATATTGCTAAATATGGCCTATGTTCCTTATTACATTTGCACCCCACATACTTAGTACATCCAAGTACAAATGCTTAGTTTTTACATGAATGATTAAACCATGTAGGAACTGAAGCATCATACCATTCTCCTCCTCTATATGGCTAGAAATTTCGATAAAAAATTTGCTTGGTGAGTCCTTCATATCCGGGGAAAAAATTCCACTTTCACTCCTTCTTTAGACTCTATTATTTTTGGGTACTATCATTTGAGGGTGAGCCCAGGAGATATCTTGGCCCCTGACCTATTTGCAATTTAGAGGTGTTGTTTGATATTATAGTTATCATGTATTATTGAGCTTGACTCCTAATATTTTTGTGTTATAAAGATCATCCCTTAGTCTTATGCTTCCCCTTTCTTGTTAAATGCTTGTTGATGGTGTTGAATGAAAATCCTAAGTCCTTAATCAGCCCGTAGCGTGAGCCATACTTACTTGCTTGTTAGAAAGTATTTGCTATATGATTCATGCACATCCTCTTTCCTATATTGTCCCCATAGCATGGGTTCAACATCCTGCTTCCCTTAGATATTATGTACTATATATTTTTATTGCTTTCATGCTTTTGCAAACCAAGGATATGCTTATATGGCAATGAGTCTTATTTGGGGTCCCACTCAGGTCCCCATTCATCTTGTCAAGTCTAGGCCCTAGGCTTTTGGGCCATGACAACAACTTTTGGTGGAATCATGGAAAGTGAGCAAAACTGTTGAAAGGCGGTGAAAACTGGTGTCGCCAACATCCTAGCCAATCCTCTAAATGCTCAAGGAGATCACCTATCTATGTAATAACTAAGCTTCTAGGTTAAGTCAAGAGTGCAGTCAGGATTGATATTGCAAAGCATACTCGGCAATACATCAAAGTGCACAAGTGATCGCCTAAAGTTCTAGCAGCCAATGCCCTAAAACACTGACAAAATTGCAATATGAAGAATATTTTAGGGTATCGCCGAATTGGATAAGCAGAGTAAAAATTCACCGCCTAATATTGCAGTGTAAGAAGCTTTATATGGAAGCATAAGAAATCAGCCAAGTGTAAATTCGGTGCATTACTGGAGTGCTCGACAATGGTGCCTTGACCGCCAAATGGCATTTTGCAGCATAAACTTTCATATTTTTTATATGGTGTTTTATAATCAATTTTAGAAAGAACATTGTGCATCATCTAGTCATTCCATATCAGAATAATTATACTATAGTAGTAGTATATATAACCTTTCTCTTAGAGTATAAGAAAGGCTAAAGTTTTAAAGCATTTGGACATCAAATATGAGAGGATTAGATAGAGAAAACCACTGATTTGTACTCAGTCTTTTTACCTATGACTTTTACTACTATATATGGTAAACAATCTTTAATTTCTAGCATGAGTGGCTAAAACCCCCATGTTGGAGGTCTGCTTTCGATATAGGTCTTTAATTTACTCATTTGGCTTATGATATCTTGACTTATCTATGTTGATTTGGGTGAATTTGTATCTATTCCTACGTTTAATGTATAAATCTTATTGTTCCGTATCTATGATTATTATAGTGTGGAATGAATATAATAGTCGGAAACCTTATGGGGTTTCAGTTGATATCCACATTTATGGATTCAATGGCCAAGGTAGTAGGTGTTTTCCTTGACTTCTTAGGCCATGTGTGTCCTCAGTGGTCCTCGTGTGATATCTTAGCTGATTTATGCGAAACACCTATATATCATAGATTATTTAGGTTACAAGTAACCTAGCTGATTCACTCAACATCAAATCATATAGTCAAGTATATAGATCCATTTCTTAGATTATTGCCTATGTTTGCACATCCCCAACATATGTCCTTGATAGTTACTTAATTCTACATTTAAAACTTGTTCACTGAACTTTATTCTGATTATTGCAACCCTCCAGATCCTGCAATAACTTGGTCCGATGAGTTATTTCTACCTTGAACAATGATTTCCTGTGGGATCGACCCCAACCTCTAAGTAGGGTTATTCTGTTGCTGATGACTGCCCCTTCTGCCATTGAGTAGTCGTGTTGAGTGACATCAAAAATGGTTCCTTTGCCGAGGAAGCAACGTGTTCTAATTGGAAGTTTTTGTTGAGCTTTGTTCTTGAAGTTAGAATTCTTTCTAGCATTTTCTTGTTGTTCTTGTTGTTGAACTCCAGGTGTAAAGATGGAGGATGATGAAAGCATTCATGGTGAGAATGTCGGGGATATGAACAGGATGCAAGATGTTTATTGGGATCAGGTTGGAAGCATTGTTGTTATCTAACTACCCCTATTAGCTGGAGGTGTTAATTTCCATGTGACGAGCACCATGTTACAACTGCTCCAACTGAAGGTATTTTTTGAAGGACTAGGCCATGAAGATCCTCATGAACATTTGAGGAACTTTGTTGATGTGTGATGTTGCCCAAGCTACACCTCCTTTTTTAGGCTAAAGCGGTCGTTGTCACATATATAAATTAACCAAGGTTAGGGTCAAATCCTACAGGGAATATAGTAGACTTAGAAAAATTCAATTGCACTTTTGTTGATTAACCATCTTTTCTTCCCAAAGTGGGGATTTTATAATAATTATTAAAAGTAATTCTATGCCAAGACAAGTGTTGAACCAATATGAAGAGTAAATAGGGCATTATGTTCCCGATGATTCCCTAACTCAGTATTACTACATAATCAAATTATTTTTCTAGTGTGTAGCATGCAGAACGGTACGTTAAGTTCACGAAACCCTTTGGCCCTGGCGAGAGGCAAATTTCACTAAGTGATTTGGTTCATCCCCATATTGTGACATTATAACCCTTATCTATTATTCCAATACAACCTCCCCTTGGCCAAGTTCGGATGACTAGACAAGAAACATCAATCAAATCCTGTTAATTAATCTCTTTTACTATTCATTACTACCTTTATCCAATCAGTAACATTAGGAAGGTTCTAATGTTGGCCACCATTAGAAAGCATTTAATATGAAAAGAAATAATTAATACATATATGCACACTTTTCAAGAATTACGAGTTACCTAGTTTTACCTTGTTAGTTCTTTATGGTTCCCATTACCCTAGTTGTGGATTTAGCTACTGACGATCAGTGTAAATGCAAGACTTATGAATTTGAATAATATAATTGAGCACTTACACAAGAGAATTAAGCACAAGAAATCTAACTCCTCAATTAGAAACACAAAATAGGAATTAGAAGATGAAATAAAGTTTTACAAGTGTTTCTCAAACTCTCTAATGTTTCTATACTGTTCTCCCTTCATTCACTATGAAAAATAACCTAAAAACCTATTTATAGTGTTTAAAATACAAAAAAAATGAATTCGGACAACAAGGTCGTCAGGCTCTACAAGGTACTTTATGGGCCATATAACAGTTTACGGCTCATGATCGAGCTTTCATGAACTGTTTCTTCAATTCTCGAAGTGTCTTCTATGACACTCCTCTATGGCTAATTCTACGGCCCATAGAGAGTTTCATCTAATGAAATTTTAGCAACTCCCCACCTTCTGATCCTCAGGGTATGATACAAAGTCTATAAATCATTTGCATGTTCATAGACTCAACTTCAGAAATATACCCTTCACTGGAATTGCACACAAACCCCATTTTGCCGCTCGTAAAAGGTCTGGTGGATCATCACTTTCAGCAACTTCTGTACACTTTGCCTAAAAATTGAGCCAACCCTGAAATCCTATGAAACAAACATATAAACATATCAAACCTACTAACATCATATTGAGAACATACAAAATTCCAAGTTTTACGCATCAAAAGTGTTATCTTTTGATAGTACATCAACACCCTTAACATTAAATTATTGCTCATCCTCAAGTGATAGACTCAATCTACATATGCAACATAGTAACACACAGACCTCAATCTAAAGGCATACATCTCATCAAACCTAAGCACAGATACCCACACCACTTTCAAAACAGAACCAGATAGCTATCCAGTAAACCAACACAGATCAATACATGCGACAGTGCAACTATGACAAGCGAGGTAACCATTAACAAGCGACAATCACTTAATTAGTCTAATGTTAACAGTGCAATGCAAGTGCCCTCAAAGAAAGAAGTCCCATTTTTCACAGATAATGATGATTTCAAAATTTAGATTTGGGACTCTGCAAACACACACACTCTGACAAAATATATTCATGCACAATGACTAATACCATAGGCTTGCCCCTATACTCAATACTCGGAGTTTTAACCAACTGGACTAGTATCACTTTAGGACTTTCTAGGCTTGTAACATATGTTCAGGAGGCTTTGGTTTGGCATTTTGGAAAAATAGTGACTAAAAGCCATCCTTGAACTATGTTTTTCTATCACTTTAACCTTACCAACTCGAATATTTTCACCTTATCCTCCCTTTTTCCATATTCAGGCTTTTCTAGATATTTTTTTCTCATTTTTTTAGCTTTTATCTCATTTTTACACTTCATTTTGAGTCTGAATCTAAGGCATCTTTTCTCTTTTTCTTACACTTGGTACATGATTTTCTTCTTTTTCTCCTCATTCCCAGCTCACCATCTTGTTTTATTATTTTACCCCTACACTAGCCACCCTCAACTTAGACTTTTAGCCTATATTAAAGTACACAATATCTGTCCCCAAACCAGGGCCACTTTTGGTAGTGACCCTCAACTTAGGCTTTTTACCTCAATCAAGGTTTACAATGCTCAAGGATAGACCAGAGCCAATTTCAAGGTTTATTCACTAGACAAGGTTAGGCTAATTAGGTGTTTTTGAAAAAATTAGTACGTGTAAAGCTTTGGAACAAGGGATAAAACTTCATTTGGCTAGTCATTTTTAGGCTAAAGTGGACTAATGAAAGAATAAAGGCCTATGATCCCTTCCTAATCCATTTAATCTACAATCTAACTTAGAGTAATAGGGTAAGGTCTGAATTAGCACAAAAATGCACGAATCAAACAAAATAAGCTCACACACACATGGCATTGCATACGTTATCAACAAAAGACTCACTGATCATGCTTCATGTCTCAATTACCCTCACTTATCAGAACAACTATTGGAGAAAACCCAAACATGCATGGTTGCCATTTAACTACTAATCAAAACTTTTTTGATGGGTACCAATTTTAAAAACAAAACATAAAAACATGATATATGCATAAGTATTACTAATATATGCTACAAATATTATCTAAAAATCCTAAACATGCTGGTTTAACAGAAATTAAATATCCATGAGGAAAAACATTACAGGCAAGAAAACCTCAGGATTAAAATTTAGGGTAGTTATGGACCATAAGCTACTCAGACTTCACTGAGGCCCATAACTACCCATACCCTATCGAAAAAGTTGTGTATTGTCCCCAATAAACCAAATCAAGCAAAAATAGAATAAAGTAGGGGTAAAAAACATAGCTCGGCACCTAATCGCTATGGTCTACCTTGGGTTACCTCCCAAGCAGCGCCTGATTTATTATCGTGGCACGACACAGCTTTCATGAGTACTCAGACTTCAAGATCCCATTCTTCAGCCATCTTAATCTCTTCCACATTCCAAGGTAAGGCTTGACTCTTTGGCCATTTACATTGAAATTACCTTCATTTTGTCTCTCCATTTCAATTGCCCCATGATATAAAATGCGTGCTACCTGAAAGGGTCCCAATCATATAGACTTAAGCTTTCTGGGGAACAACTTTAGTCTGGAATTGAAGAGTAGCACGAAGTCCCCTATTGTGAATTAACGGTTTTCTATGTGGCGGTCATGTTGTATTTTCATTCTTTGTTTATATAAGGCTGAGCTCTCATAAACTTTTAATCAAAACACATTAAGCTCATTGAGTTGGCTCAATCTAGAGGTGGTTGAATCATTCCAATCTAGATTCAACTTCTTCAATGCCTAAATTGCTTTGTGCTCAAGTTCCACTAGCAAATGACATGCTTTTCCAAAGACAAGTTGATATGGGGACCAGTCTATAGGGGTCTTAAATGTAGTCAGGTATGCCTATAATACATCATCCAGCTTCCATGACCAATCTATCCGGTTTGCCTTAATAGTGTTAGATTAAATCTATTTAATTTCCCTATTTGACACTTCCGTTCGCCCACTCATTTGGGGGTGATAATGCATCGCCACCGTATCTTTCACTCCATACTTTTGAAGAAAAGCTTTAAAAAGTCTATTGCAGAAGTGAGAACCTCCATCAATAATGATAGTCCGAGGAGTACAAAATATCGAGAAGATATTCCTTTTCAGGAATGCTATGAAATTTTTACCGTCATTGTTAGCTAGAACCACGACCTCCACCCATTTTGATACATAATCCATATCAACTAAGATATACTTGTTTCCATGTGAGCTAATAAATGGTCCCATGAAATCTATCCCCTACACATTAAATAACACATCACCAAAATAGGATTTAGAAGGAGTTCATGCTTACGAGTAACCCTACCTTCTCTTTGCCACCTATCAAAATATTTGGCATAGTCATGGGTATCTTGGTGGATGGTGGCCTAATAATAACCACATTATAAAATCTTGTGGGTTGTTCAAAGCCCAATATGATGTCTACCCACCAATGACAAGTGGAATGCCTCTAGTATACTTATCATTTCGACCTCAGGAACACAACAATGAATATCCTATCAGAACATACATGAAATAAGTATGGGTCATCCCAAAATAACTTTCTCACATCATGCATAAACTTTTGATGTTGATGTGTGTTTAAGTTGGGTGGAATGATATCACTCACTAAGTAATTTACTTAATCTGCAAACCAAGGTATTAGATCGTGTGATGCAGCCAACACTCTCTCATCAGGGGATGAATCATTTATCTCTATTTCATCATCAAATTTCATCATTGCCCCATCTTTCAATTTGGATAGGTGATCTGCAACCTGATTCTTTATCCCTTTTCTGTCAATGTCATCAAAGTTGAACTCTTGTAAGAGAAGCACCCATCTGATCAACCTTTGCTTCATATATTTTTTAGCAATATTTAAGTGTTAAGTGGTCTGTGTGCACCACCATTTTGGCTCCCAATAGATATGATTTGAACTTTTCAAATGCGAAGACCAATGCAATTAACTCTTGTTACATGATAGTGTAATTCTTCTGGGCCGTATTTAGGGTTTTACTGGCATAATATGGGATGTCATATCTTCTCTTCATGCTTTCTTAATACCATACCTAGAGCGACCTTACTTGTATCATATATGATTTGAAATAGCTTGGACCAGTCTGGAGCCATAATAATTGGTGTTGAGATCAACCTCTTCTTTATCTCTTCAAAGGCTTGCATACATGCATCATCAAACATGAACTTAGAATCTTTCTCTAATAATTTACATAATGGTAGAGAAGTCTTTTATGAACCTTCGATAGAATCCTGCATGTCCCAAGAAACTCCTTACACCCTTTACTTAGATGGGTGGTGGAAGTTTCTCAATCATCTCAACCTTCGCTATATCAACTTAATGCCTTTGTCAGATATCTTGTGGCCCAATATAATGCCCTCTTTCACTATAAAATGATGCTTTTCCCAGTTTAGCACCAGATGACTTTGTACACATCTTTGCAATACATTATGCAGGTATCCCAAGCAATCCTCAAATGAGTTTCCAACCTTACCAGAATAATCCATAAAGACCTCAAGAGTACTCTCCACCATGTCTGAGAAGATGGACATCATGCATCTCTGTAATGTTGTTGGTGCATTACACAACCTAAATGGCATCCTCTTAAATGCGAAGGTGTCATAGGGGTATGTAAATTTGATTTTATCCTGATCCTCAGGAGTAGTGATGATCTGATTATAGCCAGAATACCCATTAATAAAAAAGTACCACCCCTTCTCTGCTAGTCTATAAATCATCTGATCCATGAATAACATAGAAAGTAATCCTTCACTATCGAGGCACTGAGCTTTCTGTAATCCATTCACACCCTCAATCCTGTGATTAGCCTCATAGGGACTAATTTATTGATAGGATTAAGTACTATTGTGATACCCCCTTTCTTTGGAACACACTATACCGGGCTCAGCCATTCACTATTGATGATTAGGTAGATTACTCCTGCATCTAACTATTTAATGATCGCTTTATGAACAAGCTATTGCATAGGAGCGTTTAGACGTCTTTGATGCTCAATGCTCTACTTGTAGTCCTTGAATAACTAGATTTTATGTGCACATACCCCAAGAGAGATACAAATAGTGTCTACAGTAGTCTATCTAATTGCCTTCTTAAAATTTTTGTGTACTATTACCAGGGCATCCATTTGCTGATCAGTCAAATCTGCAACTATTATGGCTGGCAAAGTGTTGTTAAGTCCCAGAAATTCATACTTCAAATGTGCAGGAAGTGCTTTCAATTCTAACGCCAATGAGTCTTCTATTGAGGGCTTTGTGGGTGGTGACTCTCAATTCTGTAAGTCTAGCTCTAGTTTAGTTTGTCATCTAAGACCAAAAGACACCCTGAGAGTATTTACTATTTCATCATAGTCTGGGATACCATCACTATCGAAGTTCATAAATACTGCCTCCAAAGTGTCAACACCTAGTCTTAGCTCAAGTGGTACCTCTGGCATCATCATCAACAGTCTCGATAACTGAAACCACTCTCACATCATTATCCCTCCTTGCTTGATGGCACATATTGAATGCGACCTTATCCTTCCCAAATCTAAACTTGAGCAAACCTTTCTCCATATCAACCAAGGTGCGGTCGGTAGCTAAGAAAGGCCTTCTCAAAATAATAGGAACTTCAAAATCAACCTTACAATTTTGAGTCACAAAATCTACAAGGGTTATGATTTTTCAACCTTTACCAACACATTATAGAGTATCCCCACAGGTTTCTTCACCGTTCTATCTGCTATCAACAATCGCATGTTAGTAGGGGAAAGGGTATGTCACAACCCAAACCTAGGGCCTAGGCATGACATAATGCAAGAGGAACTCGATGGAACCCCAAGCAAGCCTCTTAGAATATCATTACACATCCTTGGTCGCAGAAGCAATAAATCAAACATCAAGAGAAAATTAAGTGGGGCAACCGAGGCTAAGGGAAGTACTTTCATACCATAAACATCAAGAATAATAGAGTCAAGGCTCGTAGCATAGATACATAACATATCCAACAAATACCTCTAATACATAGATAAGAGCGGGGGCCAAGACAAAGTAATCGGGCTCACTCTCATAGTCAAAATAGATAATAAAGAAGAATATCTTATTACATTATAAGAGCAACATAGACTAAGGTCCCCGAAGTGGAGGACTCTCCAACTAGCTTGAGTAGTATCGAACTAGCCACGTGGACGAGGAGGATGATCAACTTGGGCACCGGTTCCTACATGGTGACATCATGTAGGCATAAAGTATGCGTTAGTACATTTGAATGTACTATGTATGTAAGATGAAATGTAACAAGAATTAGGCATCATAATCAAAATGCATAACAATAGGCAATTGACATAATATAACAATATGACATGTATTATCACTGCATAAGTAAAACATGCTTAACTCATCTCATATAAGATATCATATGTATAGAAGAGACCAAGCTAGATTTCCAAAGTACAAAACCCTTGGTAGGTTAGTGATGATAAACCCATCAACCTAGTGTGTGAGGTACAAACCCCTTATCAAGGTTAGTGATGATAGCACTCATCACCCTAGTATGTGAGGTACAAACCCCTCATCAAGGTTTGTGATGATAGCACCCATCACCCAAGTGTATGAGGTACAAACCCCTCATTATGGTTAGTGATGATAGCAACCTTCAACCTAGTGATTGAGATGTTGACCCCTTAACTAGGTCACCCGAATCTGGCATGGTATAATGCAACACTTTATATAGAATATATTATATACATAAGCTCATGTCATCACTATATAATCAATCATATCATATCTCATGCTTTGGATCTTCAACTCCTCAAGAAACCACATTCAGACATTTTATCAAACACTTAGAAGGTGTGTAATGGTAGTATAAAATCATGAAATTTAGAGATGAAATCATGCAAGAAAATCCATTTTAAAACCTTCAATCAACATCTTGCATCATCCTCAAGCAACATACATCAAAACCTCTTATCAAGTCTTACAATAGATCAAAGATTTATAGCTCAAAATATAGCAAAGCTGTCACAACTTTACATAGCTTTAACATAGAGTGTAGTGAATTTCATAATAATCAAAACCCATTTGTAAATAAACTTTAAATTATGTAATTTGAGTGAATGGAGGCTTGGGTATCATGGGTGAACGGAACCCACGAAACCCAAATACCTTAGCTTAGAGATGATCTTGGTGAAGATTAGTTATCATCATTAAGTGTGTTTGCATTCTTTCTATGCCTTGTTTAATTTTAATTGGGCGGATTATTAACCTGCCAATTATTAGCTCAACCCATCTCAATCCAACCCATTTCAACCCATTTAAAATTAGGTTGATATGCAACCCGAATTAATTCGAGAGAGATCTTGTTAAAATATTTTCAATACACTTTTTTTTCAATTTGATATGTACTATATAGCCATAATAAAGGAACATATATTTTAATTTAGTACTAAAATATTGAAACAAATAAATAAAATAAGTCAAAATTAGTAAAAATTAGGTCTGGATGGGTCTTGACCTGCTCTATAACCCATTACTCAACCCGTTTTTACCCAACCCATTTTGACCTAAGAAATTTAGGTTAGGTTGGGTCTTGAACCATTTGCCATCTTGACCCAACCCACCCAATTGCCAACCCTGCTAGTGAAGGACCAGTTGATGCAGATGAAGTCTACGAGAGTACAATACGACTCGTGAATCCGTCTATGACTTATAAAGTGGATCCATAGCAGCAAAGTCTAAGATCTCAAGAACTGAACATCAGACCTCAATTACAATTCGTAATTTAGTTTATGAGTCATATAAAACACCTGAAAAAATACTTGAAAATACCTATAATTGTAATTTCCATAATCTCAAAATTTATGCGTGATATCAAACTTCAACTTCAAATTCATGATTAGGGGGAAAATTGAGTGGAGAATGGGTATAACCAAAATTTTAGAGCAATTGTATCAAAACTTAATTTTCTAAAGTTGACGAAAAACATAATCGATCCGTGCCCCTGGCGCGACGCGACCAAGGTACGGGTTTGTATGTTCTTGTTGCTAGTTTTTCTAGTTCAGTTCAAGGCCTTGGCGTCTTGCTCGTGTTGATGATGGTAGCAAAGAGGAAGCTAAGGAGGTCTATTGATTGGCTAGATTGGGAGTTAAGTTGGAAATCTTCATTGATTAAGGAGGTAAAATAAAGGAAAGATCTTCATTGATTAAGGAGGTAAAATAAAGGAAAGATCTTGACCCTGCCTTGTTAGAGTTTAAGGCCTTGGAGAGAGATAGTAAGGTGGAGGTTTTCTCCCAAGGGGGAGAAGATGCTCATAGATACCAAGGTAGGTTGTGTGTGCCTAGTATGGATGACTTGAAAAAGAAGATTCTAGACGAGGCTCATAATTCTTCCTATTCTATTCATCCTGGTTCTACAAACATATATAGAGATTTGAGGGAAGTGTTTTTGTGGGGTGTTGTGAAGAGATACATTGCTAAGTTTGTATTTGATTATCATAATTGCCAACAAGTTAAAGCTGAGCATCAAAGGTCGGGTGGCCTAGCCCAAGATATAGAGATTTCTACTTGGAAGTGGGAGGAAATTAACATGATTTTGTTGTTGGGTTGCCTAAGACTAGAAAGCATTTTGATTCTATTTGGGTTGTGGATGATAAAATGACAAAGTCAGCTCATTTCCTATCGATTATAACTATTTATAGTGCTGAAGATTATGTCAAATATGTACATCCATGAATTGGTCAGAGAGCATTAGGTGCCTTTGTCTATCATTTCAGATCGTGGTGCTAAATTCACTTCTCACTTTTGGAGGTCCTTCCAAAGAGGTCTTGGTACCAAGGTAAAACTTAGTACGGCCTTTCACCCTCAAACGGATGGCCAAGACGAAAGAACTATCCAAACTCTTGAGGATATACTTAGAGCTTGTGTTTTCAAGTTTAAGGGTAGTTGGGATGAACCTCTTCCACTCATTGAGTTTGCTTACAATAATTGTTGTCATTCAAGCATTAGTATGGCTCCTTTTGAGGCTTTGTATGGTAGACATTGTGGTCTCCGATTTGATGGTTTGAGGTGGGGGAGATGGCCTTGTTAGGATCGGACATGGTTATGGAGGCAATGAATAAGGTGAGGATGATAAGGGAAAGGTTGAAAGCAGCCCAAAGTAGACAAAAGTCCTATACCGATATGAGGAGAAGGGATCGTGAGTTTATGAAATGACTCCAAAAAGTTCCCGAAAATGTGCCTCAGAAGTGCCTAGAATCAAAATTACCATATATCTCAAAATCTAGCGTGATATCAAAAATCTGACTTCAATGCGATCTCCAGTGAGCTAGCGCCACGCGCCAAGGGTGCGCCAGTGTATTATTCTTGTTCCTAGTTTTTAGTTCGGTCCAAGACTTTTTGGTCTTGGGCCTAAGTCTTCCCATGCATGTAAATACCTATACTTAGCCATATTTCACCTTCATATCATACAAGACATTTCTCAATATTCTCTCAAACCCTTAAACTAATATTTCTCTCAAAATTCAAGTGTCCAAATCTCTTTTGGATCTTAAGAATTTGTCCAAACTTCAAGTCTCCAATCAAATCCTCTTCAAGAAATTCTCAAACGTCACGGTATATAGGTTTCATACATTAGGTTCTTTCATCCATCATGCCCAAGTCTTCTTTTTACTAAATTTATGATTTCAAGTTGATTTACTTATTCTAAATTAGACTATGAACTATGTTGGGGTTTCATAAACTTGTGACTGTTTGAGCATGTTTTGAGCTATGAATCTATAGTCTATTATTAGATTTGATAAAGGCCTTTGGTGTATATTGCACGAGGGTATCACCAAGTGTTGATGGGTGGTTTTACATTCGATTTTCTTGCATTATTTCACTCTTGAATTGCATGATCTTAAACTAGCATTACACTCCCACCAAATGTTTGATAAAATGTCCGATTATGGATTCTTGAGCTATTGATGATCCATTGCATAACCTATGACTTTAGTGACTCTATGATGATTAAAGGAAGGTATTTTTATGATTATTTCATGAAAAATATCTATTGTGATGAAAGTTGACCAATTGCCTTGTTCAGGGGTAGTAGGCCGAACTACCATGTTGAGGGGTATATACCTTAATTGCCTTGAAGGACCAGTTGATGCAGATGAAGTCTACGAGAGTACAATGAACTACCATGTTGAGGGGTATATACCTTAATTGCCTAGCTCGGGGGGTGGTAGGCCTGTGCTACCACATTGAGGGCTATATACCTCATTTGTCTAGCTCGGGGGGTTGTAGGCCGATGCTACCACAGTAGGGGGTATATACCTCAATTGCCTCACCAAGGAGGTAGTAGACCTTGTTTATGTAATGATCATCTCCTTTTTCATATGTAATATGCTTTATATAAGCATATTTTACATCAAGTATACTTCATTCTTGTCATATTGCTAATATGTTATCTATTGCTTACGATATTGCATCTTGCTATATGCCTATCTTTTGTTGCATTACATCTCACATACTTAGTATATTCAAACGTACTAATGCATACTCTAGCCTACATAATGTTACCATATAGGAACCAGAGCACTGATTGATCATTCTCCTCCTCGTGGCTAGTACTTCTACTCAAAGCTAGTTGGTGAGTCCTCAATTCCAGGGACAATGGCTTTGCTCTTATGATATATATTAAGACTCTCTTTTCTTTATTGTATACTTATGACTATGAGAGTGAGCTCGGTTGTTTGTCTTGGCCCCCACTCTTATCTATGTAGTAGAGGTGTTGTTGGACAAGTTATGTTATTATATTATGCATCTTGACTCTCTTGATTTAATAATGTCTTATGTTATGAAAGGCTTTCCCTTAGCCCTTTTTTCGCTTATTTCTACTCTTATTAATGTTGTTTAATGCTTTCACAACTAAGGATGTGTAATGATATGTAAAGAAGCTTGTTTGGAGTCCGCTCGGGTTCCCCATTCACCGTGTCATGTCCAGGCCCTAGGCTTGGGTCGTGACAAACTTAGTACCAGAGCACTAGGTTGTTAATGGTCCTTAGTATCCAACATGCTGCATCGATTAGAGTCTTGTTCATGGTTGTGTTGTGCACCACAACTATTAGCAAGATGCTATGAGGCATTTTAGGAAATGTTTCCCTTCTTCATATTCTAAGTTGTACTATAGAGTTAAAGTAAGATTTTTATCCCTCATGCTTGTTTTTTGCTATACTAGATCATTCCTAACATAAGAGGAAGAAGGGCCTGCACTCTCAAGGAACAACTGGCTCATGCTGAGCTTTGGGATGCTCTCACATTGCTACCACAAGTTGTGGCTAACCAAGCCAACCAAGGGGCCCAAGCCCCTCATGCTCCTACACCCGTATCTAGGGTAAGGGACTTTATGAGGAAGAACCCACCGAAATTATATAGGTCAAAAGTGGATGAGGAGCCTCAAGAGTTCATTGATGAGGTCTACAAGGTTTTGACTATCATGGTTGTGAGGTCTAAAGAAAAGGCAGAGTTAGCAGCTTACTAACCCAAGGGGGTGAAAAAAATATGGTATAGTCAATGGGAGAAAGAGAAGGGAAAGAACAATGTGGTGCCATAGGAGGAGTTTAAGGCGGCTTTTCTTAATCGGTTCTTCCCTCTTGATCTTAGGGAGGCCAAGATAATGGAGTTTATGAATTTAAGGCAAGGGGCAATGAGTTTGAGGGAGTATGTCCTCAAATTCCACCAACTCTCTAAATATTCTCTTGACTTGGTTGCCGACCCAAGGGCTAGAATGAACAAATTCGTGATGGGTATTTTTGACTTAGTGAATAATGAGTACCGAGCTACTATGTTGATTAATGAAATGGACTTATCCCACTTGATGACCTATGCCGACCAATTGTAGGGGGAGAAATTATGGAAAAGAAGGGGTAATGAGGCCAAGAGGGCCTATTTTGATGGTAGGTTTCAAAGTCCCAAAGATGGTCGATTTCATCAAGGCCAAAGGTTCTCTAATGCTAGAGGAAGGTAGGCTAGTGACATCCCAAGGGTCCAAGGTGATGGTGGTGTATGTCCTAATGCTATGTGTCCACAATGTGGTAAGGGTTATGGTGGCCCATGCTTGAGGTATACCGGTGGTTGTTATGGTTGTGGGGAAATTAGGCATAAGATGAAAGATTGCCCTCATAATCACAACAAGGGTGAGGATGTTCGTCCACAAGACTGGGGTGCTAATGTGGTTCCTTTGGGAGGGGTGGTCAACAACGTGGTGCCCCAATGCACAATTGGTTCTATATACTCCAATGGAGGCAAGGGATTGATGTTATTCCCATGTTGTCACCGGTATGTTAATAGTCTTTGATTTTAATGTGTATACATTGATTGATCTGGGTGCAACTCTTTGTTTTGTTACCCCTTTTATTGCCAAAAAGTTTCATATTGAACATGAATTATTGTGTGAGCCATATGAGGTGTCTACTCTAATTGGTGCATCTATTGTTTCTAGTAGAGTCTATAAAAATTTCGCCAATTGCATTTTGCATAAATTATTTCCATATGACTTTGTTGAGTTGTACATGTTAAATTTAGACATTATTCATGGGATAGATTTGTTGCATGCATACTATGCCTCTATTGATAATAGAACTTGTAGGGTCAAATTCCAATTCCCAAATTAACCCATTCTTGAGTGGAAAAGTCATGATGTGGTGGTCAAGGGTCGATTCATCTCTTGCATTAAATCCTATAAGTTGATCTCTAAGGGTTGTCTGTATTATCTTGTCAAGGTTAAGAATGTACAGTCCAAGGCCCTTCCAATTGAGTCGGTTCTGATGGTAAATGAGTTCTTAGATGTCTTCCCAAATGACTTTCCAGATGTTACTCCCAAATAGGAAATAGATTTTGGTATAGACCTCCTTCCCAATACTTAACCCATTTCTATTCCCCCTTACTATATGGCCTCGGTAGAGTTAAAGGAGTTGTAGGAGTGATTGAGGGATTTGTTGGAAAAAGGTTTTATTAGGCCTAGCCAATCACCTTGGGGTGAGCTGGTGTTATTTGTGAAGAACAAAAATGGGTCCCTTAGAATGTGTATTGAGTACCAGCAACTTAATAGGGTCACCATAAAGTATAATTATCCACTTCTAAGGATTAATGATTTGTTTGACCAATTGCAAAGGGCTAGTCACTTCTCTAAGATTGATCTTCGGTCCGGGAACCATTAAGTGACGGTGACGGAGTGTGATATTCCTAAGATGGCCTTCTGGACTAGATATGGGCAGAGTGTTATGTTNNNNGAAACCATTAAGTGACGGTGAGGGAGTGTGATATTCCTAAGATGGCCTTCTGGACTAGATATGGGCATTATGAATTTGTTGAGATGTCTTTTGGGTTCACAATGCACTAGCTATCTTCATGGATCTTATGAATTGGGTCTTCAAACCCTACCTTGATTCTTTTGTTGTGGTTTTCACTGATGATATTTTTATCTATTCTCATAGAGAGGAGATGCATATAGGTCATTTGAAGGTAGTTTTATAAAGATTAAGGGAAGAGAAGTCATATGCCAAGTATGAAAAATGTGAATTTTGGTTAAAAGAGGTTGCCTTCCTAGGTTATGTGGTATCAAGGAATGGTATTAAGGTGGATCCTAAACAGATGAATGTGATTAGAAATTTGCATAGACTATTGACCTCGTCAGATATTAGGAGCTTCTTCAGCTTAGCGGGTTACTAGCAGAGGTTTGTGAATGGTTTCTCTTTTATTGCTTCTCCTATGAAAGAATTGAGTCAAAAGAAAGCCAAATTTGTGTGGACCGATGAGTGTGTAAAGAGTTTCCAAATTTTCAAATATAAGCTTGTGTCCGCTCCTATATTGTCTATACGGGAATGGCTAGAAGGATTTGTTATATATTGTGATGCTTCAAGAGATGGTTTGGATTATGTGTTGATGCAAAATGATAAGGTGATAGCCCATGCTTCTAGACAACTCAAAGTACATGAGAAGAATTACCCTACCCATGATCTTGAATTAGCCACCATCGTCTTTGCTCTGAAAATTTGGTGTCACTATTTGTATAGGGTGTATATTGATGTGTTCACCGATCATAAGAGTCTCAAATATGTATTCACTTGAAAAGATCTCAACTTGAGACAAAGAAGGTGACTAGAACTTCTTAAGGACTACAACATGAGTGTACACTATCATCCCGATAAGGCTAATATGGTAGCCGACGCTTTGAGTAGGGTGTCCATGGGTAGCCTCATAGAAGGTGGTTAGAACTTCTTAAGTACTATGACATGAGTATGCATTATCATCTTGATAAGGCTAATGTGATGGCCGATGCTTTAAGTAGGGTGTATATGGGTAGCCTAGTACATATTGATGATAGTGGCAAAGGGGTGGCTAGGGAGGACCATCAGTTGGCTAGATTGGGAATAAGGTTCGGAAGAGGTTGATAATGGTGGAGTTTTTGTTATTGTTGGTTCAAAATCTTCATTGGTTGAGGAGGTGAAAGCTAAGCAAGATTTTGACCCTGCTTTGTTAGAATTGAAGGCATTGGTAAAAGATGGTAAGGTGGAAGTTTTATCCCAAGGGTAAGATGGTGCCCTTAGGTACCAAGGTAGGTTGTGTGTGCATTGTGTTGATAGCTTGAGAGAATAGATTCTTGATGAGGCTCATGATTCTTCCTATTCTATTCACCCCAGTTCTACTAAGATGTATAGAGATTTGAGGAAACTATTTTTGTGGGGTGGCATGAAGAGAGATATTGCTAAGTTTGTGTCCGGTTGCCATAATTGCAAACAAGTCAAAGCGGAACATCAAAGGTCAGGTGGTTTAATTGGTGGGGAGATATAAAGAGAGACATTGCCAAATTTGTATCTGATAGTCATAGTTGTCAACAAGTGAAAGCCGAGTACCAAAGGTCGGGTGGCCTAGCACAAGACATAGAGATTCATACTTGGAAGAGGGAAGAGATTAATATGGATTTTGTGGTTGGGTTACCAAGGACTAGAAAGGATTTTGGTTACATTTTGGTTTTGGTTGATAGGATGACAAAATCGGCTCATTTTCTACCGATTAAGACCATATATGGGGCTGAAGACTACGCTAGGTTATACATTTAGGACTTGGTCAGGTTGCATGGGGTTCCTTCGTCCATCATGTCAAATCATGGTGCTCAATTTACTTCAATTTTTTGGAGGTCCTTTCAAAGGGTCTTGGTACAAGAGTTAAACTTAGTACCGCCTTTCACCCTCAAATGGATGGCCAAGCTAAAAGAACTATCCAAACACTTAAGGATATGCTTAGGGCTTATGTATTAGAGCTTAAGGGTAGTTGGGATGATCATCTTCCATTAATTGAGTTTTCTTATAACAATAGTTATCATTCTAGCATTGGTATGGCTCTATTTTTAAGGCTCTCTATGATAGACATTGTAGATCACCGGTTTAGTGGTTTGAGGTTAGAGAGGTGGCTTTGTTGGGACAACAACTGGTTATGGAGGCTCTTGAGAAAGTTAGGATGATTATAGAAAGGTTACAAATGGCCCAAAGTCGGTAAAAGTCCTACGCCGATGTGAGGAGAAGGGATCTTGAATTCAAAGTTGCTGATTGGGTCTGTTTGAAGTTGTCACCCATGAAGGGTGTGGTTCATTTTGGTAAGACCGGAAAGTTGAGTCCAAGATATATGGGTACTTATAGGGTAATGAGGAGGATTGGCAAGGTAGCTTATGAGTTGGAATTGCCTAGTGAGATGGATTTGGTTCATCCAATCTTTCATGTATCCATGTTGAGGAAATGTATGGAAGACCCTAATGCTATTGTGCCCCTTGATGTTGTAGGTGTTGTTGAAGATAACTTGACCTATTGAAATGTGTTGGAGATCCTAATGCTATTGTATCTCTTGATGTCATGGGTATTTTTGAAGGCAACTTGACTTATGAAGAGGTTCTGATTCAGATTTTGGATAGACAAGTGAATACATTAAGGAACAAGGATGTGGCTTCCGTTAAGGTCCTTTGGAGGCAACAAGTTGAAAGTGGTACATGGGATGCCGATGCAGACATGCAAAAGCAATATCCTTATATTTTCCACTCCTTTCAAGCCTAAGATACTAATTCTAACTCCTTTACATGATCTCAAGTCTTAAGTTCAACCCTCATGTCATTGCATACATTCATGTTTAAACTGACAAGTTCATGATGATTTTATGAAAAATGTGAAGTTCAACCCTCATGTCATTGCATACATTCATGTTTAAACTGACAAGTTCATGATGATTTTACACTTATGTTGAGATCTTTAAAATGATGTTAAGTGCATTGTTGCATCCTTATGTAGGCTAACATTGTCATGTTTATGTCTCTCATATACCTTTCCTTGACATTGGGGGATGAATTTTTCCAAGGGGAGATATTGAAAAGACCTCAAAAGTGCTCGAAATCGTAATTTCCATATATCCTAAAATCCATACGTGATATCGTATATATAACTTCATATTCCTATTCAAGAGGAAACATTGAGTGGGAAATGGGTCTAACCACGATTAAAGAGCAACCGTAGTATGGGTCCAACATATGAGTCGTAGCTCAAGTAACAACTAGTACCTATGGGTCATACCAATTTTGTTTAAGATGCCAAGGACCTGAATCAAGACCCTGACTATGACTCGTAGGCCAGCCTATGAGTCATAACTGCGAAATTTATCAAATGCCAGTTGTCTTTTTTACATAATTCCTAGGGTTGTTTTGTAAATGCTATAAATAGCTTAAGTTAGGTTTTTGAGAGAGTTCGAACAGTAGACATTTATCCATTACATTTTGAAGCTTTTATTAGGTTTTTAGAGTAGATTATTCTTCTCTTTGGGAAACACATTTTGAGGATTGCAAATCTTGCTTTGTACTCATTGTTGATCAATCAAGCTTGTGGTTTTGCAACTTGTGGTGCCTATCTCCTTTATTGTTATTGGTGAAACTCTCAACTATATCAATTATGTGTATTTTAGTGTGTTTATCTTAGTCATGAGTAGCTAAACACCCATAACTTAGGGTTTTGGGAACCATGGGTAGTTGACTTGAGATGACCTAGGTTTTGTGCATATCTATGATTGGGCTTTTGCATGTATTGTTTATTTCCCTTCATGACTAATGTTTGTGTGTTTATCTTAGTCATGAGTAGTTAAACACCTACAACTTGGGGTTTTGGGAACTATGGGTAGTTGACTTGAGATGACTTAGGTTTTGTGCATATCTATGATTGGGGTTTTGCATGTATTATTTATTTCCCTTCATGACTAATGTTGTTTTGTGCTGGCCAACACCAAACCATGCCTACTATCACTCTCCCAATCAAGGTAGTGATGAATAGGTAAATGAGAGTAGATGATAGGATTCGGTTGATGTTTTCCTAGCTAATCGACCAAACCTGACCAAGGGGAGGTTGACTGAGATAATAGGTAACGGTTAGTTGGCACACCATGGTAGCCGACCAAGAGCCATGGTGAAATTCGATCTTCACCTTCACAAGAGGGCTAGAAGAATGTAAGTTACCATCCTACATGTGATTCACTGATCATAGTTATGTTATTTAGGGTAATTGAGTCAACGAACCATGGGGAACACAATTCCCAAGTTGTCCCCAAAAATGAGTGTTTTCCCAAATTTTAATTAGTGTTTATTTTTGTTGTTTTTGAATCATAAGCCCCTCCCCACACACAATCTAGAGATTATAGTTATAGATACTACTAATGATTAGTAATGAAATCTTATAGTCAACCCTGTATTCCCTATTAATTCGACCCTAACCTCTTAATTACAGATAGCGATCGCTTTCTTATTGGAGCGTGACCATCAAGCATGCCCAACCACCTTGTTGAGGGGGTGTCAAGCCTCAATCACCTTGTCAAGGGGTGGCATGCCCATATTACTATGTTGAGGGTTATGTACCTAATCACCTTATCGGGGGGTGGCATGCCCGTACTACCATGTTGAGGGGTATATACCTCAATCACCTTCTAAGGGGGTGGCATCCCTTGGAGTGTAAGTGATAAGTTTTCTTGGACTATGTTGATATGGTCTCTTCCTACACATGTAATCCATATTTGCAGGTTATATGACTTACAAGCATATTTTACTTCAAACATTGATTGTGCATGTCATATTGATATTATACTTATCTATTGCCTATTACTATGCATTTTAACTAATTGGCTTATGTCTTGTTGCATTGCATCCTACATACTTAGTACATTCAAATGTACTAACACATAATCTATGCCTATATGATGTTACAATGTAGGAATTGGAGTTCCTCACGATCATCCTCCATTTGGCTAGTTTTGGCATCTTGAAGATAAGCTATTGATGAGTCCTCAAGTTCGGGGATACTAGCTATGCTACTTTTCTTTTTTGTTATCTCTTATGTTGAACATTTGATACTATGAGAGTGAGCCTGGAAAGTGTTTTAGCCCCCGCCTAATCTATATTTAGAGGTGTTATTAGAATAATTGATGTATTTATGCTTTGAGCTTTAACTCTTTATGCTTTAAAAATATCAAGACTTCCCTTAGTTCCTTTTCCCCTTGTTTACATTCTTGTTGTTGTTTACTTTGCTTCCTCGACCAAGGATGTATAATTTATATGCTACGAGGCTTTTTTGGGTCCCTTAGGGTTCCTATTCGTCTGTCACGTCTAGGCCCAAGGCTTGGGTCATGACAATTTGGTTAGCAAAAAGTGCATAGTGAGTCAGGAGCTTTCTCAAAAGCTTAACATTGTTTTGCTATCACTGCTAAGTTCTTGGTTCAAAAGCATGAAGACCCAGGTTCTTTTACTCTAACTTGTACTATAGGAGATGTAGAGTTCGCAAAGGCACTATATGATGTTTGTGCAAGTTTCAATTTGATGTTTTTTGCGATCTATAAGAAGCTTGGCTTGGGTACCCTTACCCCTACTAACATGCTATTGTTGATGGCGGATAGAATAGTGAAGAAACCTGTGGAGATACTCTATGTTGTGTTTGTAAAGGTTGAAAAAATCATAGTCCCTGTAGATTTTGTGACTCTAGACTACGAGGTTGATTTTAAAGTTCCTATTATTTTGGGAAGGACTTTCTTAGCTACCGTTTGCACCTTGGTTGATATAGAGAAAGGTCTGCTCATGTTCAGATTTGGGAAGGATAAGGTTGCATTCAATGTGTTCTAATAAGCAAGGAGGGACAATAATGTGAGAGTGGTTTCAGTTATCGAGACCGTTGATGATGATGAGCCAGAGGTACCATTTGAGCTAAGACTAGGTGTTGACACTTTGGAGGCAGTATTGATGAACTTCGACAGTGATGGTAATCCAAATTATGATGAAATAGTAAATGTCTCAAGTTTCTTTTGGTCCTAGACGCCAAATTAAACTAGTGCTAGACTTACAGAATCGGGAGTCACCACCTACAAAGCCCTCCATAGAAGACCCGCCGATGTTAGAATTGAAAGAACTTCTTCATATTTAAAGTATGCAATTTTGGGAGTCAACAACACTTTGCCGATCATAATAGCTGCAGATTTGACTGATTAGCAAGCAGATGACCTAGTAACAGTGCTTCAAAAATTAAAGAAGTTCATCGGATAGACTATTGTAGACACTATTGGTATCCCTTCTAGGGTATGTACACACAAAATCCAGTTAGTCAAGGACTAAAAGCAGAGCATTCAGCATCAAAGGTTCCTAAACTCTCCTATGCTAGAGGTTGTTCGCAAAGAGATCATTAAATAGTTAGATGCAAGAGTAATCTACCAAATCATCGATAGTGAATGGGTGAGCCCGGTATAGTGTGTTCCAAAGAAAGGGGGTATCACAATGGTACCTAATCCTATCAATGGATTAGTCCCTATGAGGCCTATCATAGGATTGAGAGTATGCATGGATTACAGAAAGCTCAATGCCTCGATAGAGAAGGATCACTTTCCTATGCCATTCATGGATCAGATGCTTGACAGACTAGCAGAAAAGGGATGGTACTATTTTTTTGACAGGTATTCCGGCTATAATCAGATCATCATCGCACTAAGTACAAATGCTTGATAGACTAGTAGAGAAGGGTTAGTAATTTTTTCTTAGCAGGTATTCTTGCTATTATTAGATCATCATCACTCTAGAGGATTAGGAGAAGATCACATTTACATGCCCCTATTGCACCTTCGCATTTAAGAGGATGCATTTTGGGTTTTGTAATGCACCAACAACATAATAGAGATGCATGATGACCATCTTCTCAGACATGGTGGAGAGTACTATTGAGGTCTTTATAGATGATTTTAGTATGGTTGGAAACTTATTTCAGGATTGCTTGTATACCTGCATGATGTGTTGCAAAGATGTGTAGAATGTCATCTGGTGCTAAACTGGGAAAAGTGTCATTTCATAGTGAAAGAAAGCATTGTATTGGGCCACAGGATATCTGACAAAGGCATTAAGGTTTATAGAGTGAAGCTTGAGGTAATTGAGAAGCTTCCACAACCCATCTTAGTAAAGGGTGTTAGGAGTTTCTTGGGACATGTAGGATTCTATAGGAGGTTCATAAAAGACTTCTCTAAAATTCACACCCACTATGTAAATTATTGGAGAAAGATTCTAAGTTCGTGGTTAATAATGCATGTATGCAAGCCTTTGAAGAGAGTTAAACAAAAGGTTGATCTTAGCACCAATTATTATGGCTCAAGACTGGTCCAAGCCTTTTTAAATCATGTGTGATACAAGTAAGGTCGCTCTAAGTATGGTATTAGGACACCACAAGGAGAAGATATGACATCCTATATTATGCCAGCAAATCCCTAAATACGACCCAGAAGAATTACACTGTAACAGAAAAAGAGTTACTTGCACTGGTCTTCACATTCAAAAAGTTCAGATCATATTTGTTGGGAGCCAAAGTGGTGGTGTAAGACCACTCAGCACATAAATATTGCTAAAAATATTTGAAGCCAAGGTTGATGAGATGGGTTTTTCTTTTGCAAGAGTTTACCTTTGGTGTCATTGAGAGAAAAGAGATAGAGAATTAGGTTGTAGATCACCTATCCAGATTGGAAGATAGGGTAATGATGAAATTTGATGATGAATTTGAGATAAATGATTCCTTCTCTGATGAGAGAGTGTTAGCTGCATCACACGATGTAATACCTCAGTTTGCAGATTAATCAAATTACTTGGTTAATGATATTGTGCCACCCGACTAAAACACACATTGACATGAAAAGCTTACCCATGATGTGAGGAAGTTATTTTGGGATGACCCATACTTATTCCGAGTATGTGCTAATGGGATTATTCATTGTTGTGTTCCTGAGGTCGAAATGATGAGCATACTTGAGGTATTCCACTTGTCATTGGTGGGTAGACATCATATTAGGATTCAAACAGCCCACAAGATTTTACACTGTGGATATTATTGGCCCACCATCCACCAAGATGCCAATGACTATGTCAAATTTTGTGATAGGAACCAAAGAGAAGGTGGGGTTGCTCACAAGCATGAGCGCCCTCTAAATCCTATTTTGGTGATGAGTTATTTGATGTGTGGGGGATAGATTTCATGGGACCATTTGTTAGCTCACATGGAAACAAGTATATCTTAGTTGATATGGATTATGTATCAAAGTGGGTGGAGGTTGTGGTTCTACCTAACAATGAGGGTAAAAATTTCACAGCATTCCTGAAAAGGAACATTTTCTCAAGATTTGGTACTCCTCGGGCTATCATCATTGATAGAGGTTCTCACTTCTGCAATAGACTTTTTAAAGCTCCTTTTGAAAAGTACGGAGTGAAACATAGGGTGGCGACACCTTATAACCCCTAAATAAGTGGGTGAACGGAAGTGTCAAATAGGAAAATTAAATAGATTTAATCTATGACTGTGAATGCAAACTAAACAGATTGGTCACGGAAGCTGGATGATGCATTATGGGCACATCGGACTGCATTCAAGACCCCTATAGGCTTATTCTCATATCAACTTTTCTTTGGGAAGGCATGTCATTTGCTAGTGGAACTTTAGCATAAAACAATGTGGGTATTTAAAATGTTGAATCTAGATTGGAATGATGCAGCCACCTCTAGATTAAGCCAAATCAATAAGCTTGATGAGTTTTGATTGAAAGCACATGAGAGCTCAACCTTGTATAAACAAAGAATTAAAATACAACATGATCGCCGCATACAAAATAGTCAATTCACAGTAGGGGACTTGATGCTACTCTTCAATTCCAAACTAAAGTTGTTCCCCAAAAAGATCAAATCCAGATGGTTTGGACCCTTTCAGGTAGCACGCATTAAAGGGCCATTGAAATACAGAGACAAAATGGAGATACTTTCAATATGAATGGCCAAAGAGTCAAGCCATACCATGGAAATGTGGAAGAGATCAAGATAGATGAAGAATGGGATCTTAAAGTCTGATTACTCGTGATAGTTATGTCATGCCATGACAATAAATCAGGCGCTGCTTGGGAGACAACCCATTGTGGACCATATCGCTTAGGCACTAATGTATTTTTTTACCCCTACTTATTCTATTTTTGCTTGATTTGGTACATTGGGGACAATGCACAACTTTTTTATAGGTTATGGGTAGTTATGAGGCTCAGTGAAGTATGAGTAGCTTATGGTCCATAACTACCAAAATTTTGATCTTGAGGTTTTCTTGCCTGTGATGTTTTTCCTCGTGGATATCTAGATTCTGTTGAACCAGCACGTTTAGGATGTTTAGATAACATTTGTAGCATATATTACTAATACTTATGGCATATGTAATGTATTTATGTTTTGTTTTTAAAATTGGTACCCATCAAATTTTTTTTGATTAGTTGTTAAATGGAAACCATACATGTTTGGGTTTGGCAATAGTTGTTCTAATAAGTGAGGTTAATTGAGACAAGAATCATGATCTGTGGGTCTCTTGTTGATAACGTATGCAATGCCATGTGAGTCTGAGCTTAATTTGCTTGATTCGTGCATTTTTGTGCTAATTTAAAACATGCCTTATTACTGTAAGTTAGATTGTAGACTAAATGGTTTAAGAAGGGATCATAGGTCTTTGTTCTTTCATTAGTCCACTTTATCCTAAAAATGACCAACCAAATGAAGTTGTATCCCTTGTTCCAAATATTTGAGCCTTACATGTACCAACTTTTTCAAAAACACCTAATTAGCCTAACATTGTCTAGTGAAAAAATCTTGAAATTTTCCTTGATCTGCCCTTGAGCATTATGAACATTGATTGAGGTAAAAAGCCTAAGTTGAGGGTCACTACCAAAAGTGTCCCTAGTTTGGAACAGATGTCGTATACTTCAATATAGGCTAAAACCCTAAGCTGAGGGTGGCCAGTATAGGGGTAAAATCACAAAACTAAGGTGGTGAGTTGGGATTGAGGATAAAAAGAAGAAAATCATGTACCAAGTGTAAGAAAAATAGAAAAGATGCCTTAGATTGAGATTAAAAGCAAAATGAAGTGTACAAATGAGGCAAAAGCTGAAAAATGAGAAGAAAATAATCGAGAAAGCCTGAATATGGAAAAAAGGGAGGATAAGGTTAACATATTCGAGTTGGCAAGGTGAAAATGATGAAAAAACATAGTTCAATGATGGCTTTTAGTCACTATTTTTCCAAAATTCCATACCAAAGCCCCTAAACCTACGTTACAAACCTAGCAAGTCTTAAAGTGATCCTAGTCCAGTTGGTCGAAAATCTGAGTGATGAGTATAGGGGCAAGTCTATTGTATTAGTCATTGTGCATGAATATCATTTGTGAGAGTTAGTGAGTTTGCACAGTCCTAAAGCTAAATTGTGAAATCATCATTGAGTGTCAAAAATGTGACTTCTTTCTGTAAAGGCGCTTGCCTTGTATTGTTAGCATTTGACTTGTTCAGTGATTGTGGACTGTTGATATTCCCTTTCTTGTCATTATTGTGTTGTCAAATGCACTAGTGTGTCTTGGTTTGCTAAATAGTTGTCTGATCTTATTTTGAAAAGTTGTTGTGGGTACCTGAATTTGAATTGTATGTGATGTATGCCATTAGGTTGAGCTCTGTGTGTTGCTACATTATCTATAGAGATTAATTCATCGCTTGAGGACAAGCAACAATTTTAAGTTGAGGGTGTTGATCTGCTGTCATAATACAACATATTTGATAGCTAAAAATTAGGATTTTGTGTGTTCTCAATGCGATATTTATGGTTTTTTATGTGTTTTTGGTGTTTAGTTTGCAGGAAAACATGTTGGCATGATTTTAGGGAAAAATTGTAGACTCTTCTGATTTTTGATGGTTTGCGGGACCCTCTACAAGTCGTAGAGGATTCTACGAGTCATAGTGTGGGTTTTGTGAAGATTTCCAGTGAAGTTTGATTTCTGAAGATCAGCTATATGAGACCTCTTTATGACTTGTATAGAGTGATTTCGTGAAGAATTCAAGTGAATAGGGATGGCAAAATTAAACCCTACCCGCCCAACCTATTAAAGTTTGGGAAGGTTAATAACCTGCCCAATTATTAGCTCATCCTATCTCAACCAAACCCATTTCAACCCATTTAAAATTGGGTTGATATGCAACCCGAATTAATTCGAGAGAGATCTTGTTAAAATATTTTCTTAACCCATTTTTTTCAATTTGATATGTTTTATATAGCCATAACAGAGAAAAATATGATTTAATTAAGTACTATAATATTGAAAAAGAACAAATAAAATAAGTAAAACTTAGTAAAAATTGGGTCGGGATGGGTCTTGACCCGCTCTATAACCCGTTACTCAACCAATTTTTACCTAACCCATTTTGACCCAAGAAAATATGGGTTGGGTTGGGCTGGGTCTTGACCCATTTGGCGTCTTAGCCCTTTCTAACCCATTCAACTTTGACCCAACACACTCAATTGCCACCCCTTCCAGTGAAGGACCAATTGATGCAGATGAAGTCTACAAGAGTACAATACGACTCGTGAATTAGTCTACGACTTGTAAAGTGGATTCGTAGCAGCAAAGTGTAAGATCTCAAGATATTAACACAAGACCCCAATTACAATTAGTAAGTCAATTTACGAGTCATATTAAACACCTCAAAAAGTGCTCGAAAATGCCAATAATCATAATTTCTATATATCTCAAAATTCATATATGATATAAAAAATTCAACTTTAAATTCGTGATCAGCGGGCAAAATTTAGTGGGAAATGGGTATAACCCCAGTTTTAGAGCAACCATATCAAAAAATTTTTTTCCAAAGTTGATGAAAAACAAAATTGATTCAAGACATTTTTGTTGCCAGGCTTTCTACTTCGATCCAAGGCCTTGGGGTCTTGGGCCTAAGTCTTCCTATGCATAAAAATACATATACTTAGTCATTTTTCAACCCCATATCATTCAGGACATTCCCTAAAATCCTCTCTAACACTTAGCCAAATATTTTACCCAAATTCAAGTGTTGCAAACTCATATCTGGATCTCAAGAAATTCATTGAAGCTTCAAGTTCTCATTCAAATCTTCTTCAAGGAAATCCCCAAAGTTGAGGTATGTGGGTTGTAATCATTTGGTCCTTTCACCCATGGTGCCCAAAATTTTTTTATGTAAATTGTATATTTTCAAGTTGTTTTATCTATGGGTACTTCTTACTATGAATTGATTATAAACTATGTTGGTTTTTCATGAAATGTGGCCCGTTTAAGCATCTTTTGAGCTATGAATCTATAATCTCATATGAGATTTTGATGAGGGGTTTCAATGTATCTTGCATGAGGGTGTTACCAAGTGTTAGTGGGCTGATTTATATTAAGTATTCTCATATGATTCCACTCTTGAAATGCATGATTTTGAACTGGCATTACACACCCACCAGGTGTTTGATAAAATGTCCGGTTAAAGATTCTTGAATTATTGATAATCAATTGCATGGACTATGAGTCAAGCCACATCATGATGATGAAAGTAATGTATTTATGTGTTGATTTCATGAAAAGTATCTATAGTGTTGCAAGTTGACCACACCTAGTTGAGGGGGTGATATTCCTCAATCACTTTGATGGGAGTTGGTATGCTCATATACCATGTGAGGGGTATATACCTTGACCACTTTGATAGGGGCTGGTATCCCCATCTACCATGTTGAGGGGCATATACCTTGACTACTTTGATTGGGGGTGGTATGCCCAACTACCAGTTGAGGGGTATATTCCTCAATCATTTTGATAGGGGTTGGTAAGCCTATTTACCAATTAAGGGGTAGATTCCTCAATCACTTCCCAAGGGGGTGGTATGCCTTGGATTCCAAGAACTAGTTTTCATGGTCTATGATGATGGTTTGTTCCTATGCATGTAATATGTTCTATACAAGAATGTTTTACTTCAAGTATTAATCAAGCATGTCATGTTGTTATTACACTATCCATTGCCTATGTTTATGCATTTTGATTATGTTGTCTATCTCTTGTTCCAACGCATCCTATATACTTAGTACTATCAAACATACTAACACATACAATATGCCTTCATGGTGTTACCACGTAGGAACCGGAGCTCCTCACGATCATCCTCCCTGTGGCTAGTGTGACATCTTTGAAGATAAGCTATTGGTGAGTCCTCAAATTTTAGGGACATAAGCTATGCCACTCTTGCCTTTGTCATTTCTTAATGTTGTGAGCCCGGAAAGTGTCTTAGCCCCTGCTCAAGTCTATAGTTAGAGGTCTTGTTGGACAAGTGATGTAATCATGCTTTGAGATTTGACTCTTTATGAATGCTATAAAAGATTCCCTTTAGTCTCTATATCCTTATTTATTCTCTCTTATTATTATTTAATTGCTTCCGCTACCAAGGATAAGTAAATGATATGCTAAGAGGCTAGTTTGGGTTTCCTTTAGGCTCCTATTTATCGTGTCACGTCTAGGCCCTATGCTTGGGTCATGACAAACTTGCTATCAAAGTACTAGGTTGTTAATGGTCCTCAATATCTAACACACCACATCGATTAGAGTCTTATTCATGGTTGTGAAGTACACCATAATTATTAGTAAGAGGCTATAAGGCGTTTTAGGAAATATTTCCCTTCTTCTTGATCTATGTCATACTATAGAAGTTAAGGTAAGTCTTTCCCCTAATGAATGTTCTTTGCTATTCTGGATCATCCCTATTCCAAGAGGAAAAAGAGCCTGCACCCTGAAAGGAGCAACCGACCCCTCCCGCTCCTCAAGCTCCTTAAGATGGGGGAGTGGCCCATGAAGAGTTCCGGGATGCTATTACTATATTAGCTCAAGCCATCGCTGATCAAACAACCAAGGGGCCCAAGCCCCTCATGCTCCTACTCCAGCTTCTAGGGTGAGGGATTTCACTAGGATGAACCCATCAGAGTTCCATGTGTCCAATGTGGATGAGGATCCTCAAGAATTTATTGATGAGGTGTACAAAGTGTTATCTTTTATGGTGTTAGATTGGAGGAGAAAGCAGAGTTGGTGGCCTACCAACTCAAATGGGTAGCCCAAATATATTTTACTCAATTGAAGGAGGAGATGGGGAACAACAATGTGATCCTTTGGGAGGAGTTTAAGGCGGCATTTCTCAACCGGTTCTTCCCTCTTGAGCTAAGGAAGGCCAAAATTAAGGAATTCATGAACTTAAAGAAAGGGTCTATGAGTGTGAGGGAGTGTACCCTCAAGTTTAACTAACTCTCTAAATATGCTTCATCATTGGTGGATGAGCGAAGGTCTAGGAAGAACAAGTTTGTAATGGGTGTATCTAATTTGGTGAATGAGGAGTGTCATGCCACCATGTTGATAGGTGATATGGATATGCACTGCCTCATGACTTAAACCGAGCAATTGGAGGGGGAAAATTGAGAAAAAGGAGAATGGGTGAGGCTAAGAAGGCCCCTTTTGAAGGTAGATTCCATGGTCCCAAGGGTTGCCAGTTTCATCAAGGCCAAAGTTCTTCCAATGCTCCTAATAGAGGTTTTGCTAATGACAACCCAAGGGTCCAATGTGGTGGTGGTGTGGTGCCTAATGCTATGTGCCCAAAATGTGGTAGAGGCCATTATGGCCCATGTGTGAAGTATATTAATGCTTGTTATGGGTATGGAGAAGTGGGTCATAAGGTGATGGATTGTCCTCGTAATTAACACAAGGGTAGAGAATGATGTACATAAGGCCAAGGTACGAATGTGGGTTCTAGAGGAAGGGGAGGTCAGTAAGGTGGTGACCCAAGGCATAATCGGTTCTATGATCTTCAAGGGAGGCAATGGGTAGATGAGGTCCACGATGTCGTCACCGGTATGTTAAAAATCACTGATTTAGATATGTATATGTTGATAGACCGGGTGCAACTTTTTGTATTATTACTCCTTTTGTTGTGAAAAAGTTTCAAGTTAAACTTGAATTGTTGTGTGAGTCATATGCAGTGTCTACTTCTTTTGGTGCAACTATTGTTGCTAGAAGGGTCTATAGAAATTATCCCATAATTATTTCGCATAAAATATTGCCTTGTGATTTTGTTGAGTTGGATATGGTGGATTTTGATATCATTCTTGGGATGGAGTGGTTAATTGTGTATTATGCCCCTATTAATTGTAAAACCCGTACAATCAAATTCCAATTTCGTAATGAACTTGTCCTTGAGTGTGAGAGTCGTAACATGGTGGTAAGGGTAGATTTATTTTTGGATTAAAGCCCAAAAGTTGATTTCTAAGGGGTATCTCTATCATCTTGTGAGGGTTAAGGATGTCGAGTCCAAAGTCTTTTCCATAGAGACGGTTACTGAAATGACCCCAAAAGTGCCTGAAAATGTACCTCGAAAGTGCCCAGAATTATAATTTCCATATATCTCAAAATTTGTGCGTAAAATCAAAAATCCAACTTCATATTCTTGTTCAGGGGGTCAAAATTAGGGGTAAACGTTCTAACCCTAATTTTAGAGCAAACGATTAGCATTTTGGATTTTCCAAGTGGCAATTTTCAGAGAGCTTTTCGTGCCCCTGGCCCAACGCACTAAGGGCGCGCAGATGAAGGCAATTCATTTTGCATCCTATCTGTGATGCGGACATGTGTATTTTTCTATCCAGTTATTTTCCATGTTGTCCAAGACTTTGAAGTCTTGGGCCTAAGTGTCCCCAAACATAAAAATACACATACTTAACCAGTTTTCACCCTCATATCATTCTAAACATTCCTCAATACTCATTCAAACACTTAGCAAATATTTTATCTCCTAAAATCAAGTCTCAAAACCCTCTTCAGATCTAAGGATTTCTAGTCAATCTTCAAGTCTCCATCTCTATTCTTCATCAAATTCATCTCCAAAGCTAAGGTATGTAGGTTTCTTTCATGGGTTCATTTCACCCATGATGCCCAAGCTTTCTTTACTTAAAAATTTCATTATTTAAAGTTGATTTACTCATGGATCTTATTTATTATGAAAATTACTACACACTACGTTGGGATTTATGAAATTATGACTGTTTTGCTATGTTTGGGGCCATGAATCTAAGGTCAATGGTGAGGATTGATGAAGGGTCTTGATGTATATTATTTGAGGGTGTTACTAAGTATATAATTATTTATGGGAAGAAGGGTGTGAGCATCCTTTAACCTATTAAGGGGTTTGTACCTTTGCACCATGGGAGGTAGGGTATGACCATCCTCTAACCCATCAAGCGATTTGTACCTTGGTAACCTATTGAGGGGTTTGTACCTCCATCACCATGGGTTGTAGGGTGCATCAATCCACCATAGTATGGTCAATTTTCACACTTGTATTACAATATATGAAGCATGCCTTTACTACAGGCATCACACATGCATGTCATCTTGTTATATGTTAGTTAATTGCTTAAATATGTGGCTAGTTCGGTACTACTCAAGCTAGTTAGTGAGTTCTTTACTTCGGGGACCTTAGTCTAAGTTTTTCTTATTATGTATTGAGACACTCTTCTTTATTATTTACTTTAGCTATGAAGGTGAGCTCGGTTGCTTTGTCTTGGCCCCCACTCTATCTATGTAGTAGACGTGTTGTTAAACATGTTATGTGTCTATGATATGAGGTTTGACTCTTTTGTCTCTTGATTATGATGTTATATAAATTTTCCTCTTAGTCTCATTACCCTATTTCTAATTTCGTATGACATTTAAATGCTTCTGCGACAAATGATATGTGATGATAAGGTAAGAGGCTTGTTTGGGGTTCTTTTGGGTTCCCCATTCGTCGTGTCACATCTAGGCCCTAGGCTTGGGTCGTGATAGTTTCAGTGGTTAATTAGTTCCTAGATGTCTTTTCTTGTGAGCTTTCCGGTGTTCCTCTCATAAGGCAAATAGATTTTGGTATAGACCTCCTTCCTGATACTTAACCTATTTCTATTTCCCCTTACGGTATGGCCCCGACGGAGTTAAAGGAGTTGAAGGAGCAATTGAGGAATTTGTTATAGAAGGGTTTTATTAGGCCTAGCCAATCACCTTGGGGTGCACTGGTGTTGTTTGTGAAGAAGAAGAAAGATGGTACTATTAGAATGTGCATTGATTACCGATAACATAATAGGGTCACCATAAAGAATAAGTACCCTCTACCAAGGATTGGTGATCCTTTTGACCAACTTCAAGGTGCTAGTCACTTCTCTATGATTGAACTTAGGTCTGTGTATCACCAAGTGAAGGTGAGCGAGTGTGAAATTCCCACAACATCCCTCTGGTCTAGGTATGCGCGCTACAAGAAAGAGGTTGCCTTCGTAGGTCATGTGGTGTCGGGTGATGGTATTATGGTAGATCTTAAGAAGATAAAGGTGATTAGAACTTGGCCTAGACCATTGACGTCATCAGACATTAGAAGTTTCTTGGGCTTAGCGTGTTACTACCAGAGGTTTGATAAAGGGTTTCTTTTCTATTACTTCTCCTATGAGTAAGTTGACCCAAAAGAAGGCAAAATTTGTGTAGACTGATGAGTGTGAAAAGAGTTTTCAAACTTTGAAAGATAAGCTTGTCCCCGCTCCTATCTTGTCTCTACCGGAAGGGTTGGAAGGGTTTGTTGTGTATTGTGATGCCTCAAGAATTGGTTTGGATCGTGTTTTTATGTAAAATAGTAAGGTGATAGCTTATGTTTCTAGGCAACTTAATGTGCATGAAAAGAATTATCCTACCCATGATCTTGAATTAGATGTTGTGGTATTTGCTTTGAAAATTTGACATCATTACTTGTATGGGATTCATGTTGATGTGTTTACTGATCAAGAGAGTCTCCAATATATGTTCAGCCAAAAAGATCTCAACTTGAGACAAAGAAGGTGGTTAGGGCTTCTTAAGGATTATGACAATAGTGTGCATTATCACCCCGGTAAGGTTAATATTATGGCCGATACATTGAGTAGGGTATCTGTGGGTAGCCTAGTTCATGTTGATGATGGTGGAAAAGAGAATGCTATGGAGGTCCATTGGTTGGCTAAATTATGAGTTAGGTTGGAGGAGGTTAATAATGGTGGTGTAGTGGTTGTTGATGGTTCTAAATCTTCATTCATTAAGGAGGTGAAGGCAAGGCAAGATCTTGACCTTGCCTTATTAGAGTTGAAGTCCTTGGTGAGAGATGGTAGGGTGGAGGTTTTCTCCCATGGGGGAGATGGTGTCCTTAGGTACCAAGGTAGGTTGTGTTGCCAAGTATGGATGACTTGAGGGAGAAGATTCTAGACAAGGCTCATAATTCTTCCTATTCTATTCACCCCGGTTCTACAAAGTTATATAGAGATTTGAGGAAAGTGTTTTAGTGGGGTGGTATGAAGAGAGACATTGCTAAGTTTGTATCTAATTTTCATAATTTCCAATAAGTTAAAGCTGAGCATCAAAGGCCGGGTGGCCTATCCCAAAATATAGAAATTCCTACGTGGAAGTGGGAGGAAATTAACATGGATTTTGTTGTTGGATTGCTTATGACTAGAAATGATTTTTATTTTATTTGGGTTGTGGTTGATAAAATGACAAAGTTGGCTCATTTGCTACCGATTACGACTACTTATGGTGCCGAAGATTATGTAAAATTGTACATCCATGAATTGGTCAGATTACATTGGGTGCCTTTGTCTATCATTTTGGATCTCAATTCACTTCTCACTTTTAGAGGTCCTTCAAAAGAGGTCTTGATACCAAGGTAAAACTTAATACGGCCTTTCACCCTCAAATGGATAGCCTAGACGAAGGAATTATCCAAACTCTTGAAGATATGCTTAGAGCTTGTGTTTTGGAGTTTAAGGATGGTTGAGATGAACATCTTTCACTCATTGAGTTTTTTACAATAATTGCTATTATTTAAACATTAGTATGGCTCCTTTTGAGGCTCTCTATGGTAGACATTGTGGTCTCCAGTTGGATGGTTTGAGGTAGGGGAGATGGCCTTGTTAGGCCCAGACTTGGTTATGGAGGCCATGGATAAGGTGAGGATGATAAGGGAAAGGTTAAAAATAGCGAGAATTAGACAAAAGTCCTATGCTAATATGAGGAGAAGGGATCTTGAATTTATGAAACGACCCAAAAAGGTGCCTGAAAATGTGCCTCGAAAGTGCTCAGAATTGTAATTACCATATATGTCAAAATCCGTGTGTGATATCAAAAATCCAACTTCGTATTCTTGCTCAAGGGGAAAAATTGAGTGGAAAATGGATCTAACCCCAATTTAAAAGCAACCGTACCAAAATTTAAAAATTGCAAGAATGCGATTTCCAGTGAGCTAGCGTGCCCCAGCCGCGGTGTGCCAAGGGCATGCTAATGTATTATTTTTGTGCCTAGTTTTTAGTTACGTCCAAGAATTTTTGGTCTTGGGCTTAAGTCTTCCCATGCGTGAAAATACCTATACTTAACAATATTTCACCTTCAAATCATACAAGATACACCACAATACTCTCTCAAACCCTTAGACTAATATTTCTCTTAAAATTCAAGTGTTCAAATCTCTTTCAGATCT
>DF357575.1:5103-46655 GCA_000787875.1 Solanum virginianum
TCTTATGTTAATACTTTAATACTTCAGATTTTATTCATTTTGGGTATGACGGGTGCCCTGTTTCGTCGTCTGATTCTGTATGTCTATATTAGAGGTCTATGGATACGTGGTGAGTGTGGGTCCTATCCGTTAGCTTCAGTATCTTTATACATGTTTGATATGTGACACTTAGCCACCTGTTTGAGCATTCTGAATCTGATTTTAAATCTACATTATGGTTATTAGGCGGTAGGACCGCAGTGGTGACCTTGTCGGCCCGCATATTTATATGTCCATATTTTTGAGCATTCTGAATCTACATTAGGGTTATTAGGCAGCAGGACCGCAGCGGTGACCTTGTCGGCCCGCGAATTTATATGTCCATATTTGTGTTCTGTCTGTTGGATTGCTATACTCTTCTGTTTCTAATGGCTAGTCAATAAAACAGAGGAAACTCTGCCAAAATTTTCATAAAATGAATAGTAACTTTTGATAGAATCAGATTTGGTCATATTGTCTGGGTGCCCCTATCGGGTACCAATCACGGCCCATAGGTTGGGTCGTGACACAATAGATACATATATATATATATATACACATTATAAATAGTAACTTTTGATGGAATAAGATTTGGTCAAGTTGTCTGGGTGCCCCTATCGGGTACCAATCACGGCCCATAGGTTGGGTCGTGACACAATAGATACATATATATATATATATACACATATATATATATATATACACATATATATATATACACATATATATATACACACATATATATATATATTTATATACACATATATATATATATACACATATATATATATATATATATACATATATATATATATATATACACGGGCCAACAAGGTCACCGTTGCTGTTAAACTGCCCAACATACACAACATTCATATATAATATACAAACTGACATGTCCCATACTCACAGAAGTCCACAGACCTCTATACAAACAGATTGAATCATAGGATGGGACAGGGCCCCCGTCATACCCTCGAATATGTACATAAATGCAAACCAGAGAAAATAAGTGTAAATATACCAAACGTTGCTCCGAAGCAAAAGGAGCTCTTCAAACGGTAGATAGGGATCCTAAGCTGGTCGCCCGCTACTCTGTGCGTCTGTACCTGCGGGCATGAAATGCTGCCCCCGAAGCAAACGGGGTCAGTACGAAATACGTACTGAATATGTAAATCAGAAAGTACAAACTGTAAATGAGAGTAATAATCCAAACAGAGGTATAAAAGGTCAACCTCATATGCAAATGTCAAAGGAATATTTCTTTTGTCTTTTCAAAATATCAAACTGATACCTAACGGACCGGAATGATGGTCCACAACATCACACCAGAAAGTTCAAATCTCCAAAATCTCTGACACAAATCGCAAAAGTGGGATAAGTAAGCTGGCATCCCTGTACTAACAAAGGCTAACTCTAAATCATGGGTACATGAAGCCACCAAACCAAAGGCCCAATCTCACCATATCACCAAACTAAGCAGAGCCGACCCTTGGGCCGAGCCAAACCCACCGTACCCAGCAAACATCAATATATATATATATATATATATATAGTATATTACGCACGACAACAACCAGCCCGAGAACCGGTGAAAGATATTATTACGGGCACGAGTAGAGTCGTGAGAATCATATGCAATAAAAACCAGTTTTACAAATCTATGGGATAGGCAAGATGTTCATAATTGGAATTGAAATAAGATTTATTTTTAATTTATGACAAAGTTATTGAAACTTGCATAAAAATATTCATTATTAAAATTCCCAAAAGAGTAGTAAACTATTCATGTCCAAAATAACACATTATTATTATTATTTGTCCTACATTCTTTTAGAAGTGACAAATTTCAAGAAAGAAATCTTACAAGCTATCATAATCATTGTAAGATAGCTTTTAAGACAATTCGGGCCTTATGCCAAAATTTACAGATGTTTATCTTTTTCAAAGTGTTAGGAACATATATCATTTCAAACTCATCACCCTTTCATACATTCACAACTTACCAACTTTAAGTTCAGAAGAGCCAGGATAGGGCTAATTTCTTTAAAAGAAAACATCAAGAAGGAACAAAGGACCTAGTTAAGCCCGAAGTGAAAAAGGAAGGAAACCTACGCACGAGGTAAAGGACCTCTAGCTTAGGACCTCGGAACAAAGGACCTAGTTAAGCCCGAAGTGAAAAAGGAAGGAAACCTTTCAAACTTAAAATACTAGAAATTACTACTAAGTCATGACATAGGATCAAAACTCTTTATATACCTTTCTTTCTTCTACAAACTATCCCAAACATCAAGCCAATCTAACTCACTCTTCCGAACGTCCAATATCTACAACAGTCACAATAACGCTCATGATTAGTTAAAATCCTATTCGAAAGCACTTCTATATACTCCAAGAGCCATATTACATCACTCAAACATCCAACATAAACTCCCAACGTTAAAACATAACATTACATTTCCTATAGGGACCCCAATTCGAACCAACTCTCATGTATACATACAAACAATTTCCAACACTTCTTTTACCCCACAAAGATTATTTTTATGCCAAATAGAAACAAACACATGGTTTCAAAACAATTTAACCCCATATACATATAAGCCATAATTTTTGAACCTACCTTCCAATCTCTCAATTCCTTTTAACAAGCAATCTTTCATGGTTTTCTTTCAATTTACTACACACCAATATACATACAAGCTTTAAATTTAACTAAGACAAGGTAAGAATCAACATACCTTATAAACCCCTTTAAGGGATTCAAATCGCCAAAACCGTAAAACGAGGTATTTTCTCGGCTAACCAACACTTCCACATTACTCAGGGGACTCAACATACCAAGCTTGTAATGTCAAAATAGTAGAAGAATCGAAAATTGCAAATTTTTTTGCATTTACTGTAGCAACCCGAGAGATTGCTTCAATTTTGCTCTTGTTTTGCTTTGGAGATTTTGGCTAAGTATGAGAGAAATATGTTCTAGACCTTATGCTATACATATATAAATACAAGAAAGCTTCTCATGTGGCCATGTGTACCACACTTGGCCTTATAGGAAAGTTACACCAATCTTAAATGGGGCCACTTCTTATTTCTTAGGAATTCTAAGAAAGTTTCTCATGTGGTCAAGTGTACCACACTTGGCACTATAGGAATGCTACACCAATCTTAAAAGGGGTCACTTCTTATTTCTTAGGAATTTAAGTTTTGAAATATACACTTTGGTCCCCAAACTTTTCCTACGTGAGCCAATTAAGGACACATGAATCCTAACTACCAAGTTTAAAAAAAATCCACTTGAGTTCTCAAACTTTTTCAAAAAATACACTTAAGTCCCAAATTTTCTAAAAATTATAACATTGATCCCAAATTTCGAATTGATCCAAAACACCATAATATGGGGTTTAACAAATTAGATGGCCCATAGTATATCAAATTAAATATTTTTGAATATTCTTTAAAACTCAAGTAATTTTGCCTCATTTGGAGTTTGACGCAAGAAGATATAATCGTTTAACTACAGACTGCCAGAGCAGACTTGATTTTGCGACCTTGACTTAAGAGTCATGGATTGAACTACAACCCGTACTTTTACCTCCTGGAATGACATCTACAAGTCCATTTTTAGGTCTCAAATTCTATGGATGCAATTATGGGTCAGAAAGCTTCAACAAGTTGTAGTTTAGGCACGTAGAAGGAGTTTTAGGACCTCAAAATCCACTTTAATTTCTACGAATGGACTATGCAGTCCTTCTAAGTTTCCATTGACCGTAGATAGTCCTATAGATGACTTAGATAGGGTTTTTAAGAAAAGGCATTTTCATCCTTTCTAACCCTTTCTAAGTATAAAATAGATAATTTTTCACCTAATTGAATCCCTAAACGTTATTCCTCAACATCATTACGCTAAAAAACATTCTACAGACTTAGAAGAAGTTTTCAAGTGAAGAAAAGCTAGGGTTTTAAAGAAGCTAGTGAGTTCTTCAAAGTTCTTGAGGAATCTAGTTGTTTTAGGTATGTAAGGCTTACAAAAATCCTATTATATTATCCTACCATCATGTATCTACTAGTGTCTTGAATATCCAGATGTTAGTTGAGAACAAGATTTCTTTATTACGGGTAAATATTCTTGGTTATATTGTTTTTTTAAGAAAAACATGATATTACTAAAATTTTATGTTGTATTGAGATCTTAAGTTGAGATAGTACTTTTAATTGCTAAACTAGTTAAACCTTACAGTTACTAAGAAAATCCATGAATTTCCAAATCTTTCTTTAAACTAAAGAAAAGTTTTAGCATAAAATATTTTATGAACGGTGAAGCATGAAACATATGATTTTAGACATTTTTGAGAAAGGTTAAGAGAACACTAAGTTGAGCTAAGTACTAAAGAAAAGAAACGCAACACTTTGAGAAAATATGTTCTTTTAAGTATGAAATATAATTAATACTTTTGGGAGTTGTATTGAACACCAATTTGGGAACAATTTAGACTCAAATTTTACTTAATTCCATCAAAAATTGGCTATGAAATTGACACACAAAGTTTTCACAAGTTTCACAAATGTAATCAGCTAAAATAGTGAATTTACCTCGGAATATGCATCGAACCCCAAATCAAACTTCACCACAACATTCTTTGCGCAAATTCGAGTCATGTGGACTTTTGAATCATCAAAAATGGACTAAAAATAAATATTTTATGAACTTTGGAAGTTAAGGATAGGACTGTTGCGAAGGGTGATGACCCTTTTATAGGCCACTCACAAGCCTCCGCGAACACGGAGAAGTCTTCCGCTAATGCGAAGGTGTAGGGTACCTACCCTACTTTGTGAACATGGTATTGACCTCTACAAACATGGAGGGTAATGTTTGTAGGTGCTGCACTAGCTAAGACCAAAATTTCCCATAGGCATTCTTGAAGGGTATGGTGTAGCACCCCTCATGTGCTTCGAAAATACCCTATATCGTAATTCTTACACATCTCAAAATTTGTTCATGATTTTAAAAATTCAACTTCATATTCTTATTCGGGGAGAAATATTGAGTGGGAAAAAGGTAGTCCTCAATTTTTAGATGACCTGAAGCAAAAAATAATTTTTGCTACGAGGATCATTTTCAGTGTGGCTACACGCACAAGCCGCGACGCTCCTGGGGTGTGCCTTACTTTAATTAAGGCCTTCGTTCCTGGGCATGGACTAGTGCATTTATTTCTCTATTTTTACAACTTAGTTTAGGGGCATTTGGGTAATAACCCAATGCCCATTTAAACATGAAACCTTCATCCTTTGGCCATTTTTCAACTCAAAAACCTTCTCAAAACCCTCTCAAGTCACTAACCAATCCCCCATTCAATTCCAAGAACCTCAAGAGCATACTTTGGATTTCAAGGACCCAAATCAACTTCAAGTCTTCCTCAAGTTTATTTCAAGAAATTCTAAGTTTTAGGTATGTGAGTCTTCATCCATGGGTCCTTTCCCCCATGGAGCGCAACCCTCTCTTTTGATGAAAATTCCATGATTTCAAGTTTTATGCTTCATGGATAAATTCTATCATCCATTATGAACATGAGTTATGATTGATTTTACCAAGTATTGAGTTATTATGTATGAATTTCTATGGAAAGTTCATTCCATGATTGTCTTGATACTATTGAAGCTATGCATGATATAAAATATGGGAACTATGCCACATTATGAACTTTTGATGGATTTCATGACACCCATAAATAAGGGTTTTACTAGTTTATTGGTAGGTGAATTACATGACCTTAAAATTATTTAATTTCGCTCTTCCATGTTTTATACTATCAAATTGCATGATTTTGAGCATGTGTCAATGTACCCACCATGTTTGACTAAACTACATGACATGAATTCTTATGTTGATGATGAATTATTGCATAATTTGCAAGTTAAGTATTTTCATGATAATTATGGGCTCCCAAGCATGTATTAAACTCATGAAAGGTTTCCAAGATTTACAGGTGACAAGTTGATCCTTATTCTATAATTCCACCCTTTTTTGAGAAAATTATATCTATTTGAGGGGTCAGTCATGATTACTATTTCACCCTCATGTTCAAGCCAAGGTCACTAGTAGGGTTCCAGTATGTTACAATTTCTACCATCATATGAAATGCAATACCTACTAGAAGGGGTCAAGTCCATGTATTATTTTATACCCTCTACTATAAAGTATATGCCCATGTAAGGGTCAAGTATGTGAATGAGCTACTCATGCCATATTATCAAGTCTTTTACAAGTTATTCATGTTATGATTAAACCTATGATTATTTCAAATATTTTGTGGGATTAATCTTAGCACCGATTGAGGCTAGAGGTGGGAGCTTGACTCAAGTGGTCCTTATATAAAGTCATAGTCACTAAACTATGTGCTACCATAGGATTATATTATTTCTCTGAAAGGGCTTACTAGCGGATCCTTCTAGGTCAAATTACCTATAAAGTTGGGTCAAAAATGGTTTACCTTGGCACGTAGACCACGCCTTCTTTGGTGGGGTGTCATGCATCGGGATTCCATGTAGTAGTAGCTTGGTCTTATATCTTGGTTAAGGTTTCCTCCCATATATGTATGTTATTTTATGTAAGTTGGTGGTTATATGCATATTTTATTACAAACATAAATGATGCATGTCATATTGACATTATATCCATTGTTTATGATTATGCATCTTCATTATCTTGGCTTATGTCTTTGTTGCATTGCACTCCGCATACTTAGTACATTCTAAGTACTAACGCATACTTTATACATACATGATATCACCATGTATTGAGCAAAGCTCCTATTGATCATCCTCCTCCATGTGGCTAGTTGCTTTGCTTGAAGAAGCCTTTAGTGAGTCCTCAACTCCGAGGAAAATATGTACCTTCATTTATGCTATATTAAGACTTGTTTATTATGTTTGGATACTTACCATTTGGGAGTGAGCCCGGGAAGTGTCTTGGCACCCGCTCTATTCTATGTAGAGGTGTTATTGGACAATATAGTTTTCTATGCTTCTGAGCTTGACTCTTATTACGTTTATGTTGGTATGAAAGACTTCCCTTAGTCCTTATTCCCTTCTTCATGTTGATATTTGTTGATGATGAGATGAAAGTCCCAAGTCTCGCTTCCCTTAGACTATATTATCACTTATTATTGGTTTATTTGGCTTCTGCAACCAAGGATATATGAATGGTATGCTAAGACGCTTGTTTGGGTTCCCCATTCATCGTGTCACATCTAGGCCCTAGGCTTGGGTCGTGACATCTGGTGTCTGTTTTATGCAAATGAATATCCATATAGATTTTGACGTTTTGGATCCAATGGTGTAGTCAAAATTCCTAATGGTGCATCCTACTGAAAAATGAGGATCCCACTTCTTTTTGACTAATATTAGCTAAAAGAATGGTAGGGTCAAAATGCTACCGGATGCTTGTGTCAACTGATGAAGGGTCCTTTTGGACTATTTTTGATTTTCTAGACATGACTGAAGCAATAGTTTTCTATTTGAGCGTGTTTAGCTATGTTTTTACAGAAACACACTTTTTAGCTTCCGATTGAACTCATTTTGCAACCTTTAGATCAAAATCATACCGGGATGGTCCATCCTCAGACCAACCACTCTTCGAGCCTAAATCCACCATTCTAGAATTGATAGAACAATTAGAATCCCATTTTGAGCCCGTTTTCTAGGATTTTGTTAGAATTTTAATTTTAACAACTTTATTTTCTTGCTAACTTGCAAACTTGTTCAATTCACAACCAAAAATCCCAATAATCATCCCAACAGTTCCAATAGCTCATAAAAGGTCTGAGGTTACTATACTGAAGCAAAAATAATGGAAATAATATAGAAAAATAGAATTGACCCAAAGGGTCATTATACTTTGTGCCTCCTATGGCGAAACCAGAGTCATCTTTGTCCAGCATGGTAATTATAGCAATTGGAGTGTCCCTCATGTTAACTTCCATGTCAATCTTTTCAATATTTCCTTGATGTATTGTAGCTAATGGATGGAAATACTTGATGGTAATTACTTGTTTGAAGTTCAAGAAATAATTTAAGCTTACCCATCATGCTTCAAATTCATTACTCATGAGTTGTGCAAAGTCAACCCCTATACATTAATCAATGTCCTCATATTTAAATATATACCTGAATAATCTACATATTTGTAATGACTCCGAAGTTCATTTTTGAAATTTCTGACCAAATTACCATTTTGCCCTTCCTAAAAGTTACCTTGAGTCAATTTCTAGTCAAATTTGAAAGTCAGATTTTGCAAATATTGTAAAAAGCTTGAGTATTGAAAAAAAGGAGTTTACAAAGGATTAAAATTAGAAAATTTGAGTTTTAGGTCATTTCAAGTTTCGAGTGTCAGATTGTGATTCTGTCGATTCTATCAGCTCCAGAATGCCTATTTTGGTGTAGGAAAACTTGCACAACTGAATTTGGATTTTAAATTGAGATTTTAGGCAAATGTTGCATTTTTAGTTCATTTTGGAACATAAGTTTGACTTAAGTCATCATTTGGAGTTCAAAGGCTCGGATCAGAATTTAGTCAGTTCTAGTGATTCCTAATGGTCAAACTAATGCAAGATATGATTTTCTAGCAATTTTTAGAGCTTCCATGAATATTTTGAGTTTTTGAGTTCAAAACTAATTTAAATGATCTTTCTCGGGTTCTACGTCAAGGAGCTCATGGACTCAAATTTTTGATAGTTCTATTGAGTCCAGATCATCCTTTCAGAGAGGGTTGCATGTTTGGTTTGAGTTCATAGGCTTCCAAATGAATCTTGAGGGTCTTTTTCATGTTTTGTTCTTTGATCTGTGTGCTAGTGTGAATTGGTTCTAGTGAATCAGGGTTTATTCTCTGCATTCGCGCCTCAATGTCTGCATTTGCGAAGGTCAAATTACTTAGACCTCCATGTTCATGGAGTGTAAGAGTTCCTAGTCCCTTAAACCTCCACATTTGTGGAAACTTCTCGCATTCTCAGCATCATAGCCACCATGCTTGCAAATGCTTCTCCATGTTCGTAAAGTGCAAGAGCTTGACAAAATTCCACATTTGTTGATACTTATCTACGTTCGTGGAGTGTTAATTACACCTAAACAAATAAATTTTTTAAAATATATGTATAGGATTGAATGCTTTGGGGTAGAATTTGATCAATATAGGCTTGATTATGATATTTTGGACTGAGTATTTAGTCATATGGTGATATCTTGACTTGTGCATTTATTGTGGATGCGAAATATATGGGAGTTTGTGAATCATTTGGTATTGATATCGAGATGATACTTACTTTGTGATGTTAATATTATTAAGACTGTGATTATATTGATATGTTGTGAAAAATGCGACATTTATGATATTGAGTTACTTAATTTCAATTGTTGAGGCATATGATTCATATGGATATCTTTCATAGTTTATTGATACAATCATGATTATTGTGCCATCTTTACATACATTTTCTTGAAGATCTATTGAAAATGAAAAGCGAATGACAAGTGGTTCTAGCTAGTGAAAAGAAAAGAAATAAATGAAATGAAAAGCCAAAGGGAAATGGTTTTGGCAAGATATGAAAGTAAGTGACGAACGAAGATGGTTCAAGTGGTTACATAGTCTATATGTGGCCCCCGTGGGTTCTGTCTGAGGTATGATTATGATTAGTAGATGTGTATCATAGGACAAGTATGCATCATCATTATTTGACATTGAACTACATTATTTACATGTCATGGCATTCACTCTATCTAATATTACCCTTGTTTTGTATTACTATATGAAATACATACGAGATTGGATATCTATTGTATCGTTTAACTTGTTAAAAGTTGGACCTCTTTGAAATGTGATGCTATATGATAAGTACATGTAGATCCTTGTGATCTCTCTATGTGTACACATTATGTTGGGACTTTTGTGAGTGCAGTTTGTAGTTATGTGGTATGTGGTTGGGTGTTTAGGAGTACTTGTATTCCTTATTGCTTCATTTTAGGTTAGTTCATTTGTTGAGTACCTTATTGTTTGGTGCTCACCCCCTTACTATATTTTTGTAGGTTGCGAGCCTGGTCTCTGGTTAGACTTTTCTGCTTATAGGATCGAGCTTTCAAATTACTCTTGAGGTAGCTGGTTATTTCTTCAGAAGACCTTCAAGAAATCCATTATTATGTTATGTTCTATTTAAGAACTAGATATTTGAGACTTGTAATTCAATTAGTATTCTCTATTTAGAGGCTTGTAAATATGACACTAATCTTTGGAAGGTGTTAGTGTTGGTTAAGAATATTTATCTATCCTATTTATATTGTTTATCTTCTGCTATTATATTATGTTAGGTTATTAAGTGTTGGGATGACTTACGTTGGTGGGTTAGGTGAGTGCCATAATATTTGGTTTTTGGGTCATGACAATTTGGTATTAGACACCTACGTTCATAGATCTCACATGTGTATAAGCCCAGTCTAGTAAAGTCTGGAGGATCTGCGTGGGGATATCCATTACTTATCCTTGAGAGGTTATGAAGACTATTAGGAATTCTCTATTGCTTCATTCTAATCAAATCATTTGTGAATCTTTTCATTGGCCTTTTGACAGATGGAGAGCACTAGAGCTACAACAGATATCGGAAGAGGGGATAAAATCCCTGATATTACTGTTGAGACCCCATCTAGGGATAGGTGTTATACGAGAGAACAAGCAAGAGGCCGAGGCCGAGGAGCAGCATCGGCGAGAGATTCTGACCGAAGTTTCTCCTCCAAGCCAACTATGGAACCTAGAGAGTAGCAAGTTCCTCCTGAGTTTGTTGCAGCACTACAACTCAAGGATACTCTATTGAGAGTTTTTTGTGTACTTTAGACTATGGGGTAGGCAGATAGCCCAACTGATACATTCAGTACTTCTCAGACAAGAGTTGGGGTTTGGTCTCTAAGTTAATAATAGGCCCCTAAGGCTAGGTATAGGTGGAACAACCACTAGAAGCACCTATTAATTTTGTTGAGGTTCCTCTAGTAACTGCCTTGGTCTATGAGGAGTAGCATAAATGTAAGGGGTTTAGGAAGATGAACCCACCTCAATTCCAGGGTGGGAAGACCAAGGATGCACATGAGTTCTTGATTATTTATAGGGAGTTACTTAAGATCGTTGTGCTAGCCAAGACCCATGATATTTGATATGTTACCCTCTAGCTTCATAGACTAGCCAGGGATTGGTGGGGGGTGGGACTTATTTGGGATCTTTTCCAGTTGATTCTCCTCTAATAACTTAGGAGACATTTTCTAGTTTAGGGAGGGGAGTCGTCTAAGGTTTGAGAGTCTAAGGCTGGGTTCTATGCCAGTTTCAGAGTATGAGATTCATTTTTTCCAGTTGGCTTGGCATGCTATAACCATCATTCCTACAAAGAAAGAGAGAGTTCGCCGATTTGTTAGAGGATTGACTTATCCTGTTAGACAGTCAGTATTTTGGATGTCTAAAGATGGAGCATCTCTTTAGTCTTGGTTAGTGTTGCCAAGAAAGAAGAGGTCGTCTAGAGAGGGGAGTTTGGAGACCTCATTAGGGTCCTTTTATCAGGACAGTTCTCAAGTGTTTTATTCACTGGTAGAGATATGAGTAAGGCAGGTGGATCATTTTAGCCCTAAGGCTCAGTTCTTCTTCATTGACATCATTGAAAAGTGGCCAATATCCTTATGTTTAAGATAATATTGGACAAAGATCATCTAGCTTTTACCAGAGGCCTACGAGCTGAGACTGTTGCAGTATTCCACATGTTCCCTCGTAGTCGTCATTCATCCCTAGGTCATGTTATGGGTGTGGATCTCCAGATTATCTTATTTAATATTGTTACATCACTACCAGTTCTAGGTACAACTCATAGACAAGGAGATGGGGTAGAGGATATTTTGACAGGGGTGGACGCATTAAAGGTAAAAGAGCGGGTAATGCCCCTATGCAGTTGAGTGGTAGAGGAGTAGCTTCGACTGGAGGAGGATGGAGCAGTCAGTACTGTGCATTTTCAGTTAGACCTGAAGCTAAGGCCTTAGATGCTATTATCATAGGTATAACTATGCTTTTCCATTGCCCTACATATGTCTTATTTGATCCTGGCTCCACTTGTTAATGTACGTTTGTATATCTCTCCTTTGGGTTTGATTTGCCATGTGATATCTTATGTGTGGCTACCTATGTTTCAACCCTAGTAGATGAGCCTGTAGTAGTGGATTGGCTGCAGAGACCCTATCTTGTGACTTTGGTAGGATATGAGGCTTAGGTAGACAAAATTATCTTAAGATATGGTAGAATTTTAATGTTATTTTAGGTATGGATTGGCTATCTACATATTGTAATCTTCTAGATAGTTATGCCAAGACCACGACCTTAGCTATGTTAGATAGACTAAAGATAGAGACATTGGTCTTTGAGCACAAACCCAAGTTACAAAGGAACTACCAGATGTTTCAGTTGCTTAGGTAGTAGAGTTTGACATTACCGTCACGTCTAGAGAGGACCAGTCGACTGTTACTATGGATGTTGGGTCTAGAGTCGATCATAAGGAAATTCTAAGTGGTGAATCTAGAAAAAAGAGGGTACTAATATATGGGATGTGGATTTTATCCTAGAGATTCATTTGAGGTTTAAATAAGTTCACTTATAAGATTGAAAAGGGAATCGATTGCATAGGGCAAATCAGGATCCAAGACTTCATGGTAAATTTGTATTTGTGATAGTTAGTCAGGTAATGATATGATGGATTATGTTAGTTCTGAGCATTTCGAAGTGTATTTGAGCGTGGGTTTAATTATGAAGTCTGTCATTTTCAATGGTGGAAGGACTCAACGGGGTTTCATTTGAGTATTTTGGTGAAGAGCAAATTAATAATGAAAAATGGATTAAGAGCAAGTACATGAGTCTTGAGAATTAAAAAGTTAAGCATTTGGGATGTAGTCATGCATAAATGTTAAGCATTCAAACCTCCTTGCAACATTGGTGATGACATGAAGTTAAGTAAAGTAAAGTAGAATAAACATCATGCTTAGAGCCATGGCTCAGGGTTGTAAATGGTATGGGTTTTTTGCTTCGGACTTATGTGATAATATGAGGTAGACAGATTTACTGTCGGGATATGAAAGATTATCCACCACTTTTGAAAATTTTGGTTTGGGTTGGATGTCAAACAATGATGTGTGAGGAATCTTGCATTTCCTGTTTAGTTGGATTGTTCAGACATAGTAGATGACTCTTACAAGAACAACAGAAAGTGACTTATGGTTTTATATGGGTTATTGATGAGTTTGGATCAGGCGAATACCACTTCATTAGTGGAAGTTAGCGTAGTCTATCATGAAAGGTCATGTAAATGCGTAGTGGCTAATAAAAGTTATACGCTCATGGCATACATAATTCATGGGGTGATCAAGTATTTTTTGGGTTTGGCATGAGGTTATGAGTGTTTGAGTGTAAAGGTTTAGATATTTTGTCATGACCCAAGCTTAGGCCTAGATGTTACACCATGAACCCAAAAAGGGACCCCAAACAAGCCTCTTAGCATTCATTTACACATCATTGGTCATGGAAGCAATTAAACAACAACAAGAGTGTAGAAATAAGGATAAAGGGACTAAGGGAAGTCTTTAATAGCATAAATCATCAAAATTGTCAAAGCTCAAAGCATGTTACATAACTTGTCCAACAACACCTCTAAACTTGGAATTGAGCGGGGGCCACGACACTTTCTGGGCTCACCTTCATAGTTATAAGCATCTAAACAAAGAGAAGAGTCTTTACATAACATAGGATCAATAGTTATTGTCCTCGGAGTTGAGGACTCACAAAACTTACTTCAAGAGATAGTACTAGCGACGTGGAGGAGGAGGAGGATCAAGCGGAGCTCTGGTTCCTACATGGTAACATCATGTAGGCATAGAGTATGGGTTAGTACGTTTGAATATACTAAGAACGTAGGATATAATGAAATAATAGATAGGCAACATAGTAAAAATGCATAATCATAAGCAAGGAATGGTATATCAACAACATGGCATGCATGATCAATGATCAATGTAAAACATGCTTTTATAGAACATATTACATGTGTAGACAGATACCATCATCATAGACCAAGCGTCTAGTACTTGGAATCCAAGGCCTTGCACCCCCTTAGAAGGTGATTGAAGTATCTACCCCTCAATTGGTAGTATAGGCCTAGCACCCCCCGACAAGGTGGTCAAGGTATATACCCCTCAACATGGTAGTACGGGCCAAGTACACCTGACAAGATGGTCAATGTATATACCCCTCAACATGGTAGTATGGGCCTAGCACCCCCTGACAAGGTCGTTGAGGCATAGCACCCCCTCAGCAAGGTGTGGTCTATGTGCAACACTATAGATACTTTTTATGAAATCAACACATACATACATTCTTTTCATCATCATAAAGTCACTTAACTCATAAGCTACGAAATAGACCTTCAATAACTCAAAAACCCTTAACCAGACATTTTATCAAACACTTGATGGGTGTGTAATGCTAGTTCAAAATCATGAAACTAAAGAGTGAAATCATGTAAGAAAACTTAATGTCAATCAACCCACCAACACTAGGTAAAACCCTCATGCAATATACATTGAAAACTTTCATCAAATCTCATAATAGATCATAGATTCATAGCTCGAAACATGCTTAAATGGTCCACATTTTATGAAACCCCAACATAGTTCATAATCAAAAATACCCATAAATAAATCAACTGGAAAACATGCAATTTACATAAAAAGGAAGGTTGGACACCATGGGTGAAAGGGCCCAATGGTTGAAACCCACATAGCTCAACTTTGGAGATTTCTTTGATGAAGATTTTAATGAGAACTTGAAGCTTGAATGGAATTATTGAGATCCAAAATGAGTTTGGGACACTTGATTTTGGATGAAATATTTGGCTAAGTGTTAGAGAGGCTTTTGGGAATGTCTTGAATGATAAGGGGTTGAAAAATAACTAAGTGTAGGTGTTTTTATGCGTAGGAAGGCTTAGGCCCAAGGTCTTAAACCTTGGACCGTTGTAAAAAAAACTAGCAAAAAAATATACAGGTCCACGCACTGGCCACGTCGCGCGAGGGACGCGGATCGATTTTGTTTCATGAAATTTTTGGAAAATAAAATGTTGATACTTTTGCTCTAAAATCAAAGTTAGACCAAATAACCACTCAATTTTCCCCCTAATCTTGAATATGAAGTCAGATTTTTGATGTCATGCACGCATTTTGAGATAAATGGAAATTATGATTACAAGCGTTTTTGAGGCATATTTTCAGGAACTTTTTGGGGCGTTTCAAGATCTCACCCTTGGGTACATTCGTCCCCGAATGTCAAAGAAGCATACATAAGAAGAGTAATCTTGAAGGAATCAGCCCCAACAAGAATGCAACAATTTACTTAAACACCACTTTCAAAAATCTCAACATAAGTGTCAAAATCCTCGTGAACTTATCAACATAAACATGAATGTATACAAATGACATAAGGGCTGAAACATAATACTTGAAATCATATAAGGGACTTGAATTAGTACCTTAGGATTTAGTAGAGTGGAAGAGATAGGGATATCGACTTGAAATCATTTAGGAGACGTAGATTACTACCTTAGGCTTGAGTAGAATGGAAGAGATAGGGATATCACTTTTGTATGCCCGCCTCGGCTTCCCATGTAGCATTCTAGATTTGTAGGTTTCATCAGAGAACCTTGAGGAAAGCTACATCCTTGTTCCTCAACCTCTTCACTTGTCTATCAAAAATTTCTATCGGAACCTTTTCATAAGTCAAATTGTCTTCAACAACCCCCTTTACATGTAAAGGCACAATAGCACTTCGGTCACTCACACACTTCGTCAACATAGACATATAGAAGACCGGATGAACCATATTTATATCATTAGGCAACTCCAACTCATAGGCCACCGTACCAATCCTCCTAAACACACAATAAGGACCCCCAAATCTTGGACACAATTTACCTTCTTACAAAAATGAACCACACCCTTCATGGGTGAGTTCTTCAAATAGACCCAATCACCAACTATAAATTCAAGATCCCTTCTCCTCACATCAGCACAGGACTTTTGTCGACTTTGAGGACTTTTAAACCTTTCCCTTATCATCCTCACCTTCTCCATGGCCTCTATAACCATGTACAAGCCTAACAAAGCCAACTCCACCACCTCAAACTATCCAACCAAGGAACTATAATGTCTACCATAGAAGGCCTCAAAAGGAGCCATACCTAGCTATTATTATAAGCAAACTCAATGAGTGGAAGATGATCATTCCAACTATCCTTAAACTCTAAAATGCAAGCTCTAAGCATATCCTCAAGAGTTCTAATAGTTCTTTTGGATTGGTCATCTATTTGAGGGTTAAAGGTCGTACTAAGCTTAACTTTGACACCTAGACCTCTTTGGAAGGACCTCCAAAAGTGAAAAGTGAATTGAGCACCACGATCCAATATGACAGACAAGGGCACCCCATGCAATCTAACCAATTCATGAATCTATAACTTAGCATAACCTTCAGCACCATAGGTAGTTTTGACTAGTAGGAAATGAGTCGACTTTGTCATTCTATCAACCACAACCCAAATGGAGTCAAAATGTCCTCTTGTCTTAGGCAACCTAACCACAAAATCCATGTTAATTTCCTCCCACTTCCAAGTAGTAATCTCTGTATCTTGGTCTAGACCACCCAACCTTTGATGTTCGGCTTTGACTTGTTGGTAACTATGGAAAATGGATACAAACTTAGCAATATCTCTGTTCATACCACCCCACCAAAACACTTCCCTCAAATCTCTATACATCTTCGTAGAACCGGGGTGAATAGAATAGGAAGAATTATGAGCCTCTTCAGGAATCTTCTCTCTCAAGTCATCAACACAATGCACACACAATCTACCTTGGTACCTAAGGGCACCATCTCCCCCTTAAGAGAAAATCGCCACCTTTTCATTTTTCACCAAGGCCTTCAATTCTAACAAGGCAGGGTCAAGATCTTGCTTTGCATTCACTTCCTCTATCAATGAAGATTTTGAGCCATCCACAACCACAATACAACCATTATCAACCTCCTCTAATCTAACTCCCAATCTAGCCAACCAATGAACCTCTCTAGCCACCTCCATACCCCCATCATCAATATGTGCTAGGCTACCCATAGACACCCTACTCAAAGCATCGGCCACAATATTCATGAAATTTTTGGAAAATAAAATGTTGATACTTTTGCTCTAAAATCAAAGTTAGACCAAATAACCACTCAATTTTCCCCCTAATCTTGAATATGAAGTCAGATTTTTGATGTCATGCACGCATTTTGAGATAAATGGAAATTATGATTACAAGCGTTTTTGAGGCATATTTTCAGGTTCAAAGCAAATACCACAATGACCAACTGAAGATCATGGATAGGATAATTCTTTTCATGCACCTCAAGTTTTCTAGAGTCATAAGCTATCACTTTACTATTTTGTATCAAAACACAACCCAAACCAATTCATGAGGCATCACAATAAACAACAAATCCTTTCAACCCTTCCGGTAGAGATAAGATACGAGTAGAGACACACTTATCTTTCAATGTTTGGAAACTCCTTTCATACTCATTGTTCCAAATAAATTTTTCCTTCTTTTGGGTTAACTTAGTCATGTGAGAAGCAATAGAAGAGACCCCATTCACAAACCTTTGATAATAACCCGCTAAGCCCAAGAAACTTCTAATGTCTGATGGAGTTAAAGGTCTAGGCCAATTTCTAATTACCTCCATCTTCTTAGGATCCACCTTTATACCATCACCCGACACCATATGACCTAGAAAGGCAACCTCTTTTAGCCAACACTCACATTTCTCATATTTGGCATACAACTTCTCCTCTCTCAAGATTTATAACACCACCTCAAGTGATCCATATGCTCGTCCTTAATATTTGAATAGATCAAGATATCATCAATGAAAACCACCACAAACTAATCAAGGTAGGGTTGAAAGACCCTATTCATAAGATCCATGAAGAAAGGTGGTGCATTGGTCAATCCAAAAGACATAACCACAAATTCATAGTGCACATACCTAGTTCGAAAGGTCATCTTGGGAATGTCACACTCCCTCACTTTCACTTGGTGATATCCGAACCAAAGATCAATCTTAGAGAAGTTACTAGCCCCTTGAAGATGGTTAGAAAGATCATCAATCTTTGGTAGAGGATACATATTCTTTATGGTAACCCTACTAAGTTACCGGTAATCAATACACATTCTAAGAGAACTTCTTTCTTCTTCACAAACAAGACCAATGCACTCCAAGGTGATTGGCTAGGCCTAATAATACCCTTCTCCAACAAATTTCTCAATTGCCCTTTCAACTCCTTTAACTCTGGTGGGGGCCATACGATAAATGGGAGTAGAAATAGGTTGAGTATCGAGAATAAGGTCTATGCCAAAATCTATTTTCCTTTTGGGAGGAACACCGGGAAGCTCTTTAAAAAAGACATCAAAGAACTTATTTACCACCAGAATTGACTCTATAGGAAGGACATTAGACTCAACATCCCTAACCCTCACAAGATGATAGAGGCATCCCTTAGAAATCAACTTTTGGCTTTAATGCAAGAACGAATCTACCCTTGACCATCACATCATGACTCTCCCACTTAAGAATGGGTTCATTAGGGAATTGGAATTTGACCATACCAGTTCTACAATAAATGGAGGCATAATATGAATGCAACCAATCTATCCTAAGAAAGATATCAAAATCCACCATATCCAACTCAACATAATCAAAAGGAAACCTTTTAGGCAAAATCAAAATGGGACAATTTTTATAGACCCTTCTAGCAACTGCATCAATAGGAGTAGACACCTCATAAGGCTCACACAATAATTCAGGTTCAACATGAAACTTTTTGGCAACAAAAGGAGTAATAATTGAAAAAGTGGCACTTGGGTCTATCAATGCATACACATCAAAATCAAAGACTTTTAATATACCATTGATGACATCGGGCACCTTATCTACCCCTTGCCTCCCTTTAAGAGCATAGAACCGATTGCTTGTTGACCTCCACTTCCTATAGGAACCGCATTCATAACTCGACCTTATGGATGACCATCTCTACCCTTATGTTGTGCATGTGGATAATCAATAACCTTATGAGCCACTTCACCACACCTATTATAAGCATTAGTATCCTTCAAACATGGGCTATCCTGGCTCTACCACATATTGGGCACCTAGCATTAGGCACCACACCACTACCACCCTTGGACCCTTAGGTTGTCATTAGCAAACCTTCTAGTAGGACCATTAGAAGACCCTTAGCCTTGATGAAACCGGTCAACCTTGGGACTTTGGAACCTTCCTTCAAAATAGGCCTTCTTAGCCTCACCACTTCTTTTTTTTTCTCAATTTTCCCCATCTAATTGTTTGGCATAAGTCATGAGGCAGGACAAGTCCATATCACCTATCAACATGGCAGCACGACATTCTTCATTCACCAAATCAGATACACCCATCATAAACTTATTCATTCTAGACCATGGCTCGGCCACCAATTTTGGAGCATATTTAGAGAGTTGGTTGAACTTGAGGGCATACTCCCTCACACATATGGACCCTTACTTCAAATTCATGAACTTCATCATTTTGGCCTCCCATAGCTCAAGAGGGAAGAATCGATTGAGAAATGCTGCCATAAACTCCTCCCAAAGGATCACATTGTTGTTCCCCTTCTCCTTCTTCCATTGAGTAAACCATATTTGGGCCACCACTTTGAGTTAGTAAGCAACCAAATTTGCCTTCTCCTTCGATCTAATATCCATTATAGACAACACTTTGTACACCTCATCAATAAATTCTTGAGGGTCCTCATCTACTTTTGACCCATGGAACTCCAGTGGGTTCATCCTTTTGAAATCCCTTACTCTAGATGCCAGAGTAGGAACATAAGGGGCTTGGGTCCCTTGGATGATTTGATTAGTCATAACTTGTGCTAACATGGCAATAGCATCCCAAAACTCTTCATGAGCCGGTTGTTCTTCAGATGTACGAGCTCTTCTTCCTCTTGGGATAGACATGATCTAGCATAGCAAAGAAAATTGGTTAGGGAAAAACCTTACCTTAACTCTTATAGTACCATATAGATAAATAAAAGAAGGGAAATATTTCCTAAAATGCCTCATAGCCTCTTACTCATAGTTGTGGTTCTCTTCACAACCATGAATAAGGCTCAACAAAATAAAAGAAGGGAAATATTTCCTAAAATGCCTCATAGCCTCTTACTCATAGTTGTGGTGCTCTTCACAACCATGAATAAGACTCAAATCAATGTGTTGTGCTGGATGCCGAGGACCATTAACAACCTAGTGCTCTAATATCAATTTTGTCATAACCCAAGCCTAGGGCCTAGATGTAACACGGCGAATGGGAACCCAAAGGGACCCCCAAATAAGCCTTTTAGTATATTATTTACACATCATTGGTCGCGGAAGCAATTAAACAACAATAAGAGAGTAAAATAAGGATAAAGGGACTAAGAGAAGTCTTTAATAGCATAAATCATCAAAATAGTCAAAGCTCAAAGGATAGTTACATAACTTATCAAGAAACATCTCTAAACATAGAATTGAGCAGGGGCCATAACACTTTCCGGGCTCACCCTCATAGTCTTAAGTATCTAAACAAAGAAAAGAGACTTTTCATAACATAGGATCAATAGTTATTGTCCTCGGAGTTAAGGATTCACCAAACTTACTTCAAGAGATACTAGCCACATGGAGGAGGATGATTAAGTGGAGCTCCAGTTCCTACATGGTACCATCATGTAGGCATAGAGTATGCATTAGTATGTTTGAATATACTAAGTATGTAGGATACAATGAAATAATAGATAGGCAACATAGTCAAAATGCATAATCATAAGCAAGGAATGGTATATTAACAATATGGCATGAATGATCAATGCTCAAAGAAAAACATGCTTGTATAGAACATATTACATATGTAGGAAGTTACCATCATTGTAGACCATACATCTAATACTTGGAATGCAAGGCCTAGCACCCCCTTGGAAGGAGATTGAGGTATCTACCCCTCAATTGGTAGTACGAGCCTAGCACCCCCCGACAAGGTAGTCAAACTATATACCCCTCAACATGGTAGTACGGGCCTAGCACCCCCCGACAAGGTGGTTGAGGCATAGTACCCCCTCAACAAGGTGCGGTCAACTTGTAACTCTATAGATACTTTTCATGAAATTAACAGATACATACATTCCTTTCATGATCATAATGTCACTTAACTCATAAACCATCAATAGACCTTCAATAACTTAAAAACCCTTAATCGCATATTTTATTAAACACTTTGTGGGTATGTAATGCTAGTTCAATATCATGCAATTCAAAAGTAAAATGAATTAAGAAAACTTAATGTAAATCAACCCATCAATACTTGATAAATATACATTGAAACCCTGCAAAACATGCTTAAATGGTCTAAATTTTATGAAACCCCAACATAGTTCATATCAATTCATAATGAGAAATACCCATAGATAAATCAACTTAAAAACATGCAATTTACATAATAAGGAAGGTTGGGAAACATAGGTGAAAGGGCCTAATGGTTGAAACCCACATAACTCAACTTTGGAGATTTTCTTGATAAAGCTTTGAATGAGAACTTGAAGCTTGAATGGAATTCTTGAGATCCATAATAAGTTAGGGACACATGATTTTGGATGAAATATTTGATTAAGTGTTAGAGGGGGTTTTGGGAAATATCTTGAATGATATAGGGTTGAAAAATGACTAAGTACAGATGTTTGTAGGCATAGGAAGGCTTAGGCCAAAGGCCTCAAAGCCTTGGACCGAAGTAAAAAATCTGGCAAAAAATTATACAGGTCAGCCCCTCGGTCGCGTCCCGCTAGGGGCGGGGATCAATTCTATTTTGTGAAATTTTTGGAAAATAAAATCTTGATACGGTTGCTATAAAATGGGGTTAGACCAATTTACCACTCAATTTTGCCCCCTGATCACAAATATGAAGTTGGATTTTTGATATCACGCACGAATTTTGAGATATATGAAAATTATGATTATGGGCATTTTTTAGGCACATTTTCGGGTACTTTTTGGGGTGTTTCATATTTTCCTTGAAAAGGGTTAAAGATAGGTAATGGTGATACCTAATGGAAATGATAGTAGGCTTGAAATAGATGGGGATGCTTTATCTGGAAAAAGGAGAAGTCATAACTTAAGGTTGCAGATGACATCGATGAGTTTTCCCAAGAAACTTAGGTGCTAATAATGAAGTGGGACGCGTGAGTGAAGGATTAACAGGAATTAAATAATCAAAGGTGATTTACTCTTGGGCTCTTCCTAGAGGGTTATATGAGTAAGATAAGAGAATTTTGACTCTTGGAGCTTAGCAATGGTGGATCTATTTGGAGGTACTAACTTGGGGTTCATCATGAAAAGTAATGATCTCTGATAGTTTTGATATTCACATTTTTTAAGGGCCTGATTTTAGCTACCGTTACAGCATTCAAGTTGTATTAATTGCAGTATTAATTGAGGTTTTATGAGCTTGGGAGTATTTGTCACTAGTTGCCTTTCCTTGTAGTCACCTCCCTTTGAGCTAGATTAATTGAACTTTTCTCTTATGTATATGCATTACCTGAGCATTAGAATTGTAGCTTTAGTTGGGGAGGATTCTGTTAAGAGAGTGGAAATTCAAATGAAGGTTGATATGGTTTGTATATTACAATTGGCTATAATTTGTTGAGATTCACTATTAGCCTTCACCGAAAAGGAATCTCTGTTGCCTCGTGGATGCATGGGTGAAAGATCGTCCTAATGTGTGTAGTGTGGTATGAGGGTGTTGGTTCAAGTTTAGTTCAATGGCTAGTCTCTGACTTGGTAGTCACTCTTGGAGGGAAGAACTTCAAGTTAGCTCATAAGTGGTATTCTTGATTGTACATTTTGATCTTATAGCTCTTGAGAGTGAGATTACTTGAAAGTGATTAATGGCTTTGACGATTGTATGATAGACTCTTGGTTACTTCTAATGAGGCTTATCTCTTTGCCTTATGTTCAAGGATGAACATGGTTTTTATTGGTGAATGATGTAATAACACTGAAGGTCATTTTTGGCATTTTCAACTAAATTGCCATTCCCGAAAGTTGCCCTGAGTCATTTTTGGCCAATTCTGAAAGTTAGATTTGAAAAACCTGTAAAAAGCTTGAGTTTTGCTAAAGAAAGATCTTTCAAAGTCTTAAAGTTGAAAATTTTGAGTTTTTATGTCATTTCGAATGTCAAATTATGCTCCTGTCGATTTCATCAGCTCCTAAATGTTGAATCTATTGTAGGAGAATTTACAACACTGAATTTGAAGTTAAGATGGAGATTTTAGGCACAAAGTTGCATTTTAGTTCATTTTGGATCATAAGTTTAACTTGCATCAACATTCGGAGTTCTAGGCTCGGACCAGAATTTCATCATTTCCAGTAGTTCCATATGGTAAAACTAACGCTAGATATGACTTATTTGCAATTTTTAGAGCTTCCATGAATATTTTGAGTTTTTGGGTCCAAAACCTTTTTAGACATCCGTTCTCGAGTTCTGGGTCAAATAGGTCCCAGAATCGAATTTAGGCTATTCCATTGAGATCAAATTGTTGGTTTTTGTAGATTTCCATGTTTGGTTTGAATTCATGGGGTTTTGAATGAATCCCAAAGGTCCTTTTCATTTTTTGTTTTGATGTTGTGTGTGCTGGTGTGAACTGGTTCTGGGGTATTAGGGTTTACCCTCTGCATTTGCACCTACACGTCCACTTTTATGAAGGTTAAATTTCTTATACCTCCACATTCGTGGGAAGAATGTTGCTTTTGCAGAGTGTAAGAGTGCTTAGCCCCTTAAGCCTCCACGCTCACATAAGCTTCTCCTCGTTCGCAGAGTGCTAAGCATCATAACTTCAACATTTACGGATGCTTCTCTGGGTTTACAGAGTGTAGGAGTTTGATAAGCCTCTATGTTCATGGAGTGTTAATTACACTTGAACTAGTGGACTTTTTAAAACATGTGTTTAAACCATTTTTGGCATTCTATGTTGCATTTTCAAGAGGGATTTTGAAGATTTTTATGGAAAATCAACTAGATTTTGGTGAGTCGGAATATCGTAGAAAGGGGAAAGCTTCAGAGTTGACTTGATTTTTTACTTTATATAAGGCAAGTGGGCTTCTAACCTTTTGTTAAGCATAATTAAACCTCATATGCTCTTATGTGTATAGAATTGAGTTCTTTGAGGGTAGAATTGGATCAATATAGGCTTGATTATGATATTTTGGATTGAGTAGTCAATCATATGGTGACATTAGACTTGTGAATTCATTATGGATGCGAAATCTATGGGAGTTTGTGAGTGATTTTATGTTAATGTGGTGATAGTACATACTTTGTGATGTGAATGTTATTGAGACTATGATTATTAATGTTGCCCAAGTTACACCTCCTTTTATATGGATAAAGTGGTTGCTGTCAAGAAATAGAACCTAACAAAGATTAGGGTCGAACCCATAGGGAATACGTAGACTCAAGAGAATTCATCATTTTGCAATTCGAATGGTTAACCAGACTTGGCCCATCTCCTTAGTGTGTATTACTAAACCTTACCTATTATCCTAAATACAACCTCCCCTTGGCCCAGTTTGATTGATTAGACGAGAATAAATCAATCGAATCTTATTAATTAACCTCTTTTCCTTTTCATTTTTACCTTAGTCCAGTCAATAACACTAGGCAGGTTCTAATGTTGTCCACCACTAGAAAACATGCAAAATGAAGAAAATTAATACATGCATATACACTTCCCAAGAATCATGAATTATCAGGTTTTACTTTATTAGTTCTTCATGGTTACCATAACCCTAGTTATGGATTTAGATACTCATGCTATATGTAAATGCAAGAATTATGAATTGAGAAGACATAATTGGACACTTTTACAATAGAATTAAGAACAACCAAACCCAAGTTTAATAAGAATCACAAGCTTAAGGAAGAAATTCAAACACAAGTATTCTCAAAGACTTTCCAATATGATCTTACAATTTTCTCTGTCTAAATATTTAGTTCTCTAAGTAATAGGTGAAAACTTCTCAAAAAAACCTAAAAAAAACTATTTATAATAATTGAAATTCAAGTCTTAAACAAAATAGGAGAACTGGTCGGCATGCCATACAACAGGTCTTTAATGGGTCATATTACATTCCACGGTCGGCAATTGGGGTCTCATACTCAGCTGCTAAAATTTGGACTTTCACTTTACGACACTCCACTACGACTCATAAAGTGGTTTACGACTCATAAAGGCAGTTTTGTCTATTGAAACTATTGATAGTCCAAGTCTCTAATCCTCAGTACCACTCGTAAAACTTTCTATGGCTCATCTGCATGTTCATAGAATATACTTCAGAAAATAGCCCCCCAATGGAATTGTTTACGAAACCACCCTATGGCTCGTAGAATGATCTACGGCCCATAAAGAGTCCTGTATAACATCAAAAAATTAGCAACTTCTGCAATTTTCCCCAAAATTAAGACCAACCTGTAATCCTGCAAAAATAAACACAAAAACAGATAAAACCAACTAATATCACATTGAGAACACATAAAATTCTATGTTTTAAGTATCAAAAGTGTTGTATTTTGGCAGTACATCAACACTCTCAACCTAAAATTATTGCTTGTACTCAAGCAACAGACTCAATCTACATACATAATATACTAACACACAGACCTAAACCCAATGGCATATGTCACATAAATCATATACTCAGATACCCACATCATATTTTCAAAACAAGATCAGATAGCTATCTAGCAAACGAATACATACTGGTGCATGTAACAACATAACTATGATAAACAAGGATTATCAATAGTCTACAATCACTGAGTAAGTCTATTGCTAACAATGCAATACAAGACACCTCACAGAAAGAAGTCCCATATTTGACACTCAATGATGTTTTCATGTTTAACCTTGGGACTACGCAAAATCACTCACTCTCTCAATAGATTTTCATGCATAATGTCTAATACCATAGGCTTGCCCCTATACTCATGACTTGGACCTTCAACTAACTGGACTAGGATCACTTTAGGACTTTCTAGGATTCTAACATAGGATCTGGGGCCTTTGGTATGATATTATAGGAAAATAGTGATTAAAGGCCCTCTTTAAAACTGCATTTTTCAATACTATTGCCCCTCCAACTCTGTTATTTTCACCTTATTCTCTCTTTTTCTTATTTCAAGCATTTCTTGGTGCTTTCTTTTCATTTTTTAGTTTTTTGCCTTATTTCAGCACTTCGTTTTGCTTTTTAGCTTACACTAAGGCATTACTTATTTTTCTTCACCTAGTACATGATATTCCCTTTTTCTCCGTATCACTAACTCACCTTCTTATTTGTTTGTTTTTCACCCTTTCACCAACTACCCTCAACTTAGGCTTTTGGCTTATGTTGAGGTGCATAATATCTGTCCTCAGAACCAGAGCCACTTTTGGTAGTAACCCTCAACTTAGGCTTTTTGCCACAGTCAGGGTGTACAATGTTAAGGAAGGACCAATTCTAATTTTAGAATTTTACAACTAACAAGGCTAGGTTAATCAGGTGTCAAAGAATAGGTATATGATAGGCTGAAACATTAAGAGCAAGGGATTATATCACAGTTTTTGTTGGTCATTTTAGGCTAAGTGAACTATTAAGAACAATGGCGTAAGATCCTTTCCTAATACAATTAATCTACAATCTAACTTAGAGTAACATGGCAAGTTCTAAATTAGCATAAAACACATGAATCTATCAAATTAAGCTCACACTCACATGGTACTACATATATTATCAACAAAGAGTCTCAGATCATGCTTTTAATCTCAATGTAACCTCACTTATTAGAATACACATTGTCACACATCTAAACATGCATGGTTGCTATCTAGCTATTAATCCAAATTTTTGGTGGGTATGATTTTTCAAACAAAACACATATGCCACAAATATTGGTACTATATGCTACAAATACTTTTTAAACATCCTAAATATGTTGATCTAATAGAAAAGTAAATATAGATGGGGAAAAAATACAGATAAGAAAATCCTCTGATAAAAAATTGGGCTACTTATGGACCTAAGATACTCAGACTTCACTGAGGCCCATAACTATCCACACCCCATCGAAAAAGATATGCATTGTCCCTAATGCAAAAAATCAAAATAAAATAATACAAAGGGGTAAAAACCCTACCTAGATGTTTAATCACTAGGGTTTCTTGGGTTACCTCCCAAGCAGCACCGGATTTATTATAGCGGCATGACATAGATGGCTTAAGTACTCAGACTTCCTCAATATCCCATTCTTCACTTTTCAAATCATATGGCCGCTTCATGAAATAATAAATATTGAAGGCAACTTCTTTGTCATTCAATCTAAACTTGAGTTAATCGACTTCCATATCAACTAGTGCTCACCTAGTGGAGATGAATGATTTTCCCAAGATAATTAGGACGTCGAAGTCAATTTTGCAATCTAAGATCACAAATTGGCAGGGAATATGAACCTTGTCAACTTTAACCAACATATCATATAATATCCCCATAGGCTTCTTCACTGTATGATCCGCCATCAACAACCATATGCTTTTGGGAGTAAGGGCTCCCAATCCAAGTTTCTTCTAGACTGCAAGGGGCATTAGATTAATGCTAGCACCTAGATCACATAGTGCCCTTGCAAACTCCACATCGTCGATAGTTCAGGGTATGGTGAAAGCCCCTGAATCTTCTCAATTTTAAACTATGGACTTTGTATCAATAGAACTACAATTTTGAAGCTCTTGGGAGAGCACCTGACTCACAATGCACTTTTTAGTGACCAAGACCATGATGTACTTAGCATACCCTGACTGCTTCTCCAATGCCTCAATGAAAGCGATGTTGGTGGAGAGCTGTTTCAGCATGGAGAGATAGTTCTTGAATTTTCCTTCCTTCTCCCTTTTTTTTTGATTCTTTGAGGGAAGGCAAGAAGAGGCCTAGGAATGGGCTTCAACCTCTGTGGCATGTAAGCAACTTCACTCACCCCATCCTTGGCATGATCATCTCCTTCATCTATATCTTTGGCCACAACCGTCTCCTCTCAAACATCTTCTTCATCAATTAGCATAAGAGGATTAATAGTGCTCCTACTACCCCAAGAAGTAACCGCCATACACTATCCATCATTTTTAGGATTTTGAACTATGTTGTTAGGCGGTGTACCCTTCTGATACTAATTAAGTTGAGTTTCACTTGACCAAATTATTGTTCCAACTATTTGATAGCCATATAGTGAGACTCTATTTTCTAATCAATACTCAAAATTTCTGATTGCATGCCCCTTAGAGTCTCATCCTATGTCTCAGCTTTCTTCAATAGGCGATCAAATATCTCCTCAATTCTGGAACTACTTGCACCTGTGATGTGTTGTCAAAATATAATATTTTTTATGCATAAAACTTAGGATTTTATGTGTTCTCAATGCGATACTTGTGGGTTTTATTCATTTTTGTGTTTAGATTTGCAGGATTACAAGTTGGCCATGATTTGGGGCAAATTGCATAAGTAGCTGGGTTTTGATGATTTATGAGACCTTTTATGGAATGTACAGCTTTTTATGAGTTGTAGAGGAGGTCCCATGACAATTTCTAGTGAGGTATAATTTCTAAAGATCAGCTCTATGAGATATACATATGAATTATAGAGCATTCTACAAGTCATATGAATAAGTTTCATGAGGATTTCCAATGAGGGACAATTTGATAACATTGAAGTCTATGAGCATGACGTTCAAGTCATAGATTAGTTTATCAGTTGTGAAGTTATGTCATAGAAGAGAAGTCAAAAATTCCAATAGCTGACTATGACACCTCAACTATGAGCCATAGAAGACATTATGAGTTGTAAAGAGCTTTCGTGGAGTTTGTCAACTAATTTTTCTAATTTGTTTAGGACATAATTTTAATTATTATAAATAGGTCTTTTAGGTTATTTTTCAAGAGAAGATGTCATTATTAAGTGTTTCTACGGTTTGTACTTGGAGAACTCAATACTTGAGAGAGAAAAATTATGAGAAACACTTGTGATTAAATTTGATCTTCAATCTTGTGATTCTCATTGATCTTTGATTTGCTTGGGCTAAATCCAATTGTGTAAGTTTTTAATTATGTTTTCTCAACTCTTAATTTCTTCATTTACACATATCATGAGTAGCTAAATCCAAAAATAGGACTGTGGGAACCATATGCTTTTAATCTCAATGTAACATGTTTTCTCAACTCTTAATTTCTTCATTTACACATATCATGAGTAGCTAAATCCAAAAATAGGACTGTGGGAACCATGAAGAACTACTAAAGTAAACCCAGATAATTTACAATTCTTAGATTGGGTATATGCGTGTATTAATCAATTCTCTTGATTTTGCGTGTTTTCTAGTAGTGGCTAACATTAGAACTCACCTAGTGTTACTAACTGGACCAAGGTAGTACTGAATAGGAAAAGAGATTGATTAACACGATTCTATTGATGTTTTCTCATCTAATTAGCCGAATTGGGCCAAGGGGAGGTTGTACTGGGTCTTATAGCTAATTCTTAGTATTGCATACTATGGAGATATGTCAAGTCGCATAGTGGAATTCGGCTCTCACCTTTGACCAAAGGGCTCGGTGAACTTAATTTTGCTATCCTGCATGCTATTCACTAGACAAGAATTGAGTTATCCAGCGATGCTAAGTTGGGGAACATAGGGAACACAATACCCTAGTTGCTTTCTATTATTGATTATCTCTTGTGATAGTTAGTTTAGTTTACTTTCTTATAGATTATTGGAAAAACCCCCACCCCATTTGGAGAATTGAGTTAGTTAACAACTCGAATTGCTTGTTGATGAATTTGTCATAAGCCTATATATTCCCTGTGGGTTCGGCCATAACCTTGGTTACATTTTATTTCTTGACAGTGACCATTTTATACTTTAAAAAAGAGATGTAATTGGGCGACATCAAGATTTTGGCACTATTGCCGAGGAATATGGCTAGTCTTAGTTAGATTCATTAAGTAAGTAGAGTGTTAATCCTTAGTTCTCTTGTATTTTACTTTTGTTTTTGTTTCTTTGCAAGGTGTACGAGTAGTGTATGCCCAACACTCGGAGTCAAGGAAATACATTAATTCACATGATCAAGAGATCCACCAAACTATAAGAAGAATGACCTAAGAGAATGCCAATAACATGGCCAATGCAACCCTGAACCGGGATAACAATGATGATCATAGGAATGAGACCCACCTCCTTTGGAGGACATTCCACAGTCTCGGGAGTTCAATGCCAATGCTTAATAGTAGAATCTGTACAGGTTGAACCCCATTGTTATGGATGTGACTGGAGTGATTCTGTTGCCACCATTACCAGTAGACACAAAGTTCATTATTTCTAGTAGGTTAATTTACATGTTGCAGAACTGTGGGCTATTTATGGGCTTACTATAAGAGGATCGACATAGCCACTTGCACAATATGGCATTTGTTTGTTAGACTATGATGGGGACATAATCTGTTTATGGATGCTGTAGGACTTCATGGCTTCCCATTGTCTCTCACGGGTAATGTTGCATTATGGTTATCTAAGCTCTTGCAGAGTTCAATCACTAGCTTGGAAGATTTGCAAAAGGCCTTTTCATAGAGGTACTTCCCTAGATCAAAGAAGCTCAAGTTAAAGGACCAGATCAACAGCTTTGAGTAACATTCTAGTGATTCGATAAACACTACATGGGAGCGGTTTACTAAATGTCAAAGGAGTGACCCTGACCATAAAATAGTTGATGATGCCTTGATGGAAATCTTCTATCGTGCCCTTGATGAGAATAGTCAGGCTTGTACTAACACTATCATGGGGGGCATATTTCTAGATCAACCATTTTTAAAAATTGCAGAGCATATGGAGCAAGTGGTAAAGATGAATCATGCATGGGGCCATTGGGATATAACATTCACAAAGGGTTTATATGTTGTCAGTGTGGGTTCAGAGCAAGCCAAAATTAATAAGAAAGTATGCAGCAACTTGCTCAGCTTCGTATAAGCATGGATTTAGTAAACAAGCAGAACCAAGAGAGAGTGAATAGTGGTTTACCAACCTCTACGTGCACCCATTTATGAGGAGCCATACTATAAAGAGGACTCATATTCTACAAATGATCAGACAGGGGTTTTTGGACCAACGCCCAAGGGTCCAACCAAGACTATTAGAGCCAAGGTCAGAACTATGTTAGAGATGGAGCTTTCAAAGACAACCACAATGATTACTATGATAAGAACAAGGGTCCAGAGGGAGATTAGGGTCATAGAGAAGGCTTCAAAATGGTTCTTATGTGCCACCACACAATAGTGACGTAGGTGCAAACAATTTCAGAAGAGAGGAGATGCTTGATCGCCTATTGAAGAAGACTAAGACACCAGATGACAAAGGCGAGTGAAATCAGATATCTCAAGCATAAATTAGAAAATAGAGTCCCATTCTATGGCTAATAAATAGCTTGAACAACAGTTTGGTCAAGGGTCAACTCAGTTAAATCAGCGTCAAAAGGGTACATTACCTAGCAATAAAATATAGAATCTTAAGAGTGAAGGGCAATGTATGATGATTACTACTAGGGGTTGCAAAAGCACTATTGATCCTCTAATGCCGATTGATAAGAAAGATATTCGTAAGGAGAAGTTTGTAACTAAGGATGTGAATATAAGAGATGATGGTAGGAATGATAGGGTGAGTGAAGCAGTTCAAGTGCCACAGAAATTTAAGCTTGTCCCTAGTCCTCCTACTCCTTTCCCTCAAAGAATCAAAAAGATAGAGGAAGAAGGCAAGTTCAAGTATTTTCTCTCCATGATTAAGCAGTTATCTATCAACATCCCTCTCATTGAGGCTTTGGAGGAAATGCTGAGCTATGCCAAGTATATGAATGATTTGGTTACAAAAAAGCACACTGTGAGTCAAGACGTTCAACATTTCAGTGTTATGACATAGTCCTTGGTTCAGAAGCATGAAGATCATGGAGATTTTACTATACCTTACACTATAAGAGATGTGGAGTTCATAAGGGCACTATGTGATTCAGGTGGTAGTATCAATTTGATACCCCTTGCAGTCTAAAAGAATCTTGGATTGGGAGCCCCTACTCCAACAAGCATGCGGTTACTAATGGAGGATTGAATGGTAAAGAAGCTTATGGGATTACTCTATGATGTGTCGGTTAAAGTGGAAAAATTCATATTCCCTGTAGGCTTTGTGATTTTAGATTGCGAGGTTGACTTCAAAGTCTCAATCATCTAGGGAAGACCATTCCTAGCCACTGGACGAGCTCTAGTAGATATGGAAGTTGGTCAACTCAGGTTTAGAAAGAATGATTAAAAAAAGTTATCTTCAACATCCGTTAGTCCATGAAGCATCCAGATGAGCTCTAGAGTGAAGTTTGGGCAATTCTAAAGTCTAACTAATCAATTTGCCTAAGTCATGCCGCGATAACAAATCAGGCTCTACTTGGGAGGCAACCCAAGGTTTTTAATGTAATAGAATAATCATGGGTGTATTTTTAATTTTTGGATTCTTAGATAGTTGTCTTAGTTGTTTTTGTTATAATTTTGGATAATGGCTTAGTTGCATATAGGGTAACAGTCTATTTTATGAAGAGTATGCAGGTACAAGACTAAGTCAGCAAATTTAGCTGAGATAAGCATCAGGTTAAGTCTCCACAACCAGATCTATAACTTATGAAGCAGTTTATGACTCGTACACCATCTCATAGAGATTTTCACTGAGCAGGAAAAATATGCACTCCAGTCTACAAGCTAACTTCACAATTCGTTGATCAAACTATGAGTCGTTAAAGGGCTTCATGGACCCTAATTAAGTTTTCTAAAATTTTGCTAAGTATGGAGGGTTTTACAAAATCATGACTTGCGGGCCATAGATCTATCTATGACTCGTAATCGAGGTTCAATTAATCCAGGGCGAGTTAATTTTCAGATGACCCAGTAAAGTATAAAATGAGGGGTCAAATGTTTTTACCCCTCATTTGACCTTAATTGATTGATTAACCCAAGCTTTCCCTTCCCCTCATTTTTTTCCCACAACCTCATACATCCATTGACCAAAATTCTAGCAAAACTCCAACAACCCTAAGGTTTAGTTTCTACTGACTTCCTTTATCTTCTTCAATTTATTGCTATTATCGGTATGTTTTCAATTTAATTAGGACCACTAATTTACCTTGTATGTATGATTGATTTGAATATTATGATGGGTATCGTGTATAGAAAAAAATCATTATGTGAATTTGAATCGTGTTATGTGAAATCGGGTTGTTTTAGTTGAATTGATTAATTAAATCCGAAAATGGGTATTTTATCATTGTAAATGATAATTATTATGCCTATTGAGCCATCCACCTTGTTTGCTTAAATGATATTCAATGATTTATGCTAGTAGAATTGGTGGGTAATGGCATGGGTATGTGATTTTGTGTAAGTCCAATAGGAATGGTCGGAACCATCAGATAATCCATGCGTAATAATTTTCGATGGGGTGTTATGCCTAAAACATGTTAGGGGTGAAACACCCCTCATGTGCTTTGGAATGATCCATAATAGTATTTTCCTAATATCTCAAAAATTGTGTGTGATTTTAGAAATTTGACCACATATTCTTGATTGGGGGGCAAAATTGAGTGGGAAATGGGTAAAACTCGAATTTTAGAAGACCCATAATGAAAAATAATTTTTGCTAATTAATCAATTTTCCAGTGTGCATCCATGCCATAGGCGCAACATGGCCTAGGCGCGGACTAGCTCAAACTTTTCCTTCGCGATTAGTCCGCGTCGCAGATTGTATGCGGACTAGTGAAGTTTTTCCCCAGTTTTTCATATTTCGTCCAAGGGTATTGGAGTAATAACCCAATGCCCATTTAAATGCAAAATCCTCTACACTTAGCCTTTTTCAACTCTAGAACTAACAAAGCCCTCTCTAAAACCTCCGAAAGACTTTTAAAATCCCCATTCAAATTCAAAGATCTCAAGAACAACTTAGGATTTCAAGGACCCAATCCAAGCTTCAAACCTCATTCAAGTTTACTCCAAGAAATTCCAAGTTTAAGTATGCAGGTCTTTATCTATGGGTCATTTTACCCATGTAGCCCAACTCTCTCTTTTTATGAAAATTTCAGGATTTCAAGGTTTGATTCTTCATGGGTATCTATTATTATGCTTTATAAATGTGAACTATGTTGGATTTTATCAAGTATTGATTAATTATGCATGTATATCCATTTTAAGCTTATTCCATGAGTTGATTTATGTCTATGGAGACTATGAATGATTTGAGCGATGAAACTTTGAATTATTATGAACTTTTAGATGGATTTCAAGATACCCAAATTAAGGGTTTTTACTACTATGATTGGTTGGTTGACTTGCATGATTCTAAAATGGTTGATTTTACTCTCTTGTGTCATTACCCTAAAAAATTGTATGATTTTGAGCAAATGTCCATGTACCCACCACGTGTTTGACAAAATTAGATGACAAGAATTCTTAAGTCATTGATGAGCTATTGCATGATTTTGCAAGTAAAGTGTTTCAAGATAATTATGGGCTCCTAAGCATATATTAAATTCATGAGAAAGTTTCTATGATTTTACAAGTGACAAGTTGAGCCTTATGTCAAGATTTTGTCCTCTTGTGAACCATTTATTTCTTGTTGAAGGGTCAAGCATGATTCCTATTTTCCCCTTATATTCAAGTTAAGCTCATTAGTAGTGGTGAACCATATTAATGAGCTATCATGTCTCTAGCAAATTATTCATGTTATGATTAAAGTTATGATTATTTCAAGTATTCTGTGGGATTAGGCTTACCACTGATTAAGGCTTAAGATAGGGGCTTGACACAAGGGGTCCTTATATAAAGTCTTGAATCTCTAAACTATGTGCTACCAGAGGATTATATTATTTCCCTAAATAGGCTTTACTAGTAGATCTATCTAGTACATATTTTCCCCTCTCGTGGGTTCATATACGGTTTACCTTTGCAAGTAGACCACACTTTGGCGATAGGGTGTTATACCTTGATCACTTGCTGAGGGGGTGCCATGCCTCTGATTCCAAGTTAGAGCTCACTTGGTCAATGTTAGTTAAGGTCTCCTCCCACATATGTATAATATATTATGCAATTAAAATGTTTTACATGCATGGTTTATTACAAGCATTGATCATACATGTCATATTGAGATTATATCCATTGCTTATATGTATGTATTTTAAATATTATGGCTTATGTCATTGTTGCATTACACCCTGCATACTTAGCACATTCCAAGTACTAACACATACTCTATGCCTATATGATATTACTATGTTGGGACTGGAGCTCCTATCAATCATCTTCCTCCACGTGGCTAGTTTGGCTCTTGAAGGAAGCCTTTGGTGAGTCCTCAACTCCGAGGATAATATATATTTTATTCATGCTATGTTGGGACTTCTTTTTTATATTGGATACTTATTATCATGTGGGTGAGCCCGAAAAATGTCTTGTCCCCCACTGTATTCTTAAGTAGAGGTATTATTGGATACTATGTTTGTATATGCTTATGAGCTTGATTCTTCTTATGTTTTTATGATTATGAACGACTTCCCTTAGTCCTGCTTCCCATTTGAATAATTGACTATTGTTATTGTTTTATTTTGCTTCTGCAACCAAGGATGTGTACATGATATGCTACAAGGCTTGTTTGGGTTATCCTGAATATCCCATTAGCCATGTCATGTATAGGCCTAGGTTTGGGTCGTGATAGGGGGATAGGGTTGTATGATTGAAACTATGTTATTGCTTGTATTCTTGCTTCCATGCTAATACATAGTTGGTTGAAAATATCTCTTGGGGTCCATGTGATGGACTTAGAAACTTAGGTGACTGAGCTTTCTTGTCCACGAGTGGCTTTTATGACTCATAGAATAGTCTACAATTCATAATTGCCCCTCGTGTAAAATTCCAAAAACATGATGTTTCTGAGTATCCATCATGCGTGACCTTCTATGAGTCATAGATCACTTTATGACTTATAGATAGGTCTCGTAGATCACTTCTTAAATTTAATTACTCACTGCACTTTCCTATGACCCCAGTTTATGACTCGTAAATTACTTTACAAGTCGCACTCGGTATCATAAACTTTTCCAATAACAAAAATTGTTTAAAACCAGTAGTGCATACTATGACTTATAAAGGTGCTTTCATAAAGCCCTTCTGCAACTGAACTCAGACAATTTATTTTGGTATTTAGAATCTCAATTTTTGGGCTAACCATGGTGTGTATATGTTGATATTTCAGGTACTATGGCCCCAATGGGAAAATGGTCAGAGATCGAGGCTATGAAGAGGAGACATCGAGATGAGCATTTAGATGATGAGCAGGCCACTCGGTTGAGTGGTTCACTAGAGATCCTTGATAGCCCAGCTTGACCCAGAGGCATTAGTATCGCAAACTAGGACCGGTACTAGAGATGAGCGCACTTAGGCCCTAGTTGCTAGTCCTCCTCATTCTAGGAAGGAAGGCAGTAATGGGAGAAGCATGCCACAGACGACTCCATCTAGAGAGGAGTCCAGTTCTTAGGAGGGCTCTAAGGATATATCAGAGGAAGAGTCTTCTATAACAACATCATCTTTATCAGTATCAAATGCCCTCACTAATCGGTGATGTATTGAGGGCATGGATGAGATCTATAGATAGGGCATATATCCAAAGGAATGGGTCGAGTGATCCACTCCATCTATGGGTAACCAAGAGTTATTGCAGATGAATTTAGTTGTGTTCCCGATTTTAAGGACACGATGATACGATACAGGCTTCAGTGGTTGACAGAGTCAATTGGACAGTACTCCCCAACTATATGTGGGATTTCTATGTATCTTACATAGCCACCATCTGGCTCACTCTTCCCAAGTGGAAGAAACCCCTCACTCAGTGTACACTGAAAAAGACACAAGTAAGGGGTCGACGTGTAGATATATTAGAGGAGACTACCCGTAGTATACATATCATAGTTCAATTGCAGGTTGGGGTTGGGTCAGGAACCTACTTATTATGAAGTATCCCAAGAATTGAGCCCCATTGATAAGATGGATGGATGGGTATATTTTATAGTAAGGTCCGGAACCTACTTGGGTCACCACTCACATGAATCCTATCATCGAGGCTTCTCCTCAGCTTCCCCGCCAAAATTTTATGGGCTATTATTCGATCACATATTCGGCTAACACTTGCAGATATTTCTCTTATGCTAGAGCGCGCGGTATTTGTTACCTACATCTTAGTTGGCTATGATATAGATTGGGCCTGCCTTATTGCCTAGCTAATATATAAGGCCGCATTAAAGAGGGCCACTTCCATCCCATTCCTGTGTTTGATCTACATGCTCTGTTTAGAGTCTAGGGTGGAGATCTTACACCAGTTGGACTAGCTAATCAAGGCCTAACACACTTTAGAGCCTAGCCTGATCAAGGCTGATGAGAACTCGTTGGCACTTAGAGAAGCACAGCCTTTGCCTATGCCAGAGATATTTGTCCCATACCCATCACTTGAAGGTTCTGAGATAGACACTGCGAGGCCCCTACAGCATGGTGTAGATGAAGAGAGGGGGCCTACTATAGTTGCTACTGCACCAGAGGCCAATACTTCATAGACTACTACAATGGTCAAGATCATCATGTCCGCCACTTCTATACAGGCCATGACATAGAGATTAGCAAATGCTGAGGCACAATTGACTCAGTGTTTCTGGCAGATTATACCATGGGTCTGGCAGGCTATTTCAGGCTCGGAGAGTTGGATGCAGGAATTCATGGTCACTGCTATTCAGAAACATATTTCTGTCATGGATGCTGGTATTGATGCCTTCGAGAAGAGGGTAAAAAAAAGATTAGCGAAGGATCGACCTTCAGATTTATCAGCCATATAAACAGAGATACAATAACTCAGGGTTGATATGACAGCATCACTGGCGACACCAGTCACACTACCAGAGATGATATCTCAAGTGCTAATGTTAGACTTATTTGCTCCTGATAAGCCTACCCATTATTCCCTCGGGAAGTGTCCTTGCACGGATAAGGATCAGAGGACTGACATGTATATGCAAGGAGGTCAGAGGACAAGAATCTTAAGCATACCTTGAGGGATTTAAGGCGTTATGAGGCGATGAGACAGGCTCTAGGGATGGAGCAAATATAGGGTACTGGCCCCACCAAACAAAGTACCAATATTGAGAAAACCACCCCATAGGTGGAAGGTGGCTAGAGTCAGCACACCCTGGCACTTAGGTACCCATGTATGTGTTTTTGAACACTTACATTCTATTTTTGATTGATTTTATGCATTTGGGATAATTCACATCTTTTTTAATGGGGTGTGGGTAGTTATGGGCCTCAATGAAGTCTGAGTAGCTTATGGTCCATAACTACCCAAATTTTTAATCTCAGGGTTTTCTTGCTTGTGTTCTTTTCCCCTATAGATATTTAATTTCTATTGAACCGGCATGTTTAGGATGTTTAGATAATATTTGTAGCATTTGATAACAATCCGTATGGTATATAACATGTTTTTATGTTTTGTTTAGAAAAATGGTACCCACCAAAAATATTGATCAGTACTTAGATAGTAACCATGCATGTTTAGGTGTTTAATAATATCTGTTCTGATAAGTAAGGGTAAAGTTAGATAGAAAACATGATTTGCGAGCTCTAAGGATATATCAGAGGAAGAGTCTTCTATAACAACATCATCTTTATCTTGCCCAGTTACTCTAAGTTAGATTGTAGATTAATTGGATCAAGTGAGGATCTAAGGACTTTCTTCTTAAATAGTCCACTGTAGGCTAAAAATAACTAACTAAATGATGATATATCCCTTGTTCAAAATACTTGAGTCGTATATGTACCAATTCTTTCTAAACACCTAATTAACCTAGCCATATCTAGTGAAAAATACTGAAATTGCGCTGGTCTTTCCTTGAGCATTGTGAACCTAGACTGAGGCAAAAAGCCTAAGTTGAGGGTAGCTACCAAAAGTGGCCCTGGTTCGGAGGATAGATATTATGCAACTCAACACAAGTTACAAGCCTAAGTTAAGAGTGGCTAGTGTAAGGGTAAAAGTATAAAAGTAAGGGAGTGAGTTATGAATGAGGAGAAAAAGAAGAAAAATCATGTACCAGGTGCAAGAAAAATAAAAGATGCCCTTGATTGAGCTAAAAAGCAAAATGGAAGTGTTAAAACTAGTCAAAAAGCTTGAAAATGAGAAGAAATCACCCGCAAAAGCTTGAATAGGGGAAAAGAGGGGAATAAGGTGAAAATGACAGAGTTGGTAGAGCAAAAGTGTAGAAAAATACAGTTTCAAGGAAGGTTTTTAGTCACTATTTTCCTTAAATATCATACCAAAGCACTTGACCCTACAAGCCTAGAAAGTCCTAAAGTGATTCTAGTCCAGTTAGTTGAAGGTCTAAGTCATGTGTATAGGGGCAATCCTATAGTATCAGTCATTACGCATGAATATCTTTTATAAGAGTGAGTGACTTTGCACAGTACCATGTTTAAACATGAAATCATCATTGAGTGTCAAATATGGGAATTCTTTCTGTGAGGGAACTTGCATTGCATTGTTAGCATTTGACTTGTTCAGTAATTGTGGATTATTGATAATTTCTTGCTTGTCATAGTTTGTTGTCACATGCATCAGTATGCTTTGGTTTGCTACACAGCTATATGATCCAGTTTTGAAAAGTTGTTGTGGGTATATGAGTCTGAATTGTATGTGATATATTCCATTAAGTTGAGGTCTATGTGTTATTGTATTATCTATATAGCTTGAGTCATCGCTTAAGGACAAGCAACAATTTTAAGTTGAGGGTGTTGATGTTTTGTCAAAATACAATATTTTTTATGTTTAAAACATAGGATTTTATGTGTTCTCAATGCAATATTTATGGGTTTCAAGAGTTTTTGTGTTTAGATTAACACGATTAGAGGTTAGCTATGATTTATGGTAAAACTGTAGAAGTTCTGGTTTTTAATGATTTACGAGACCTTCTATGGATTGTAGAGCATTCTATGAGTCATAGAGGAGTACCTCCCATGACAAATTCTAATGAGGGATGATTTTAAAGATCAATTGTATGAGACATGCGTACAAGTTGTAGAGCATTCTACGAGTCGTATGAATAGGTTTTATGAGGATTTCCAGTGAGGAATGATTATTTGAAGTTAAAGCCTATGAGCATGTCATATGAGTCATAGATCTGTTTACAAGTAGTGAAGTTGTGTCATAGAAGATAAGTTCAAAATCCCGGTAGCTAACTACGAGACCCCGACTACGAGCCATAGAATACATTATGAGTCGTAGAGAGCTTTCATGGAGTTTGCCAACCATTTTTTCTAATATATTTAGGACTTAATTGTAATTGCTATAAATAGGTCTTTTAGGTTATTTTTCAAGAGAGGACGTCATTATTTGAGTGTTTTTAGGGTTTGTACTTGGAGAACTTAATACTTGATAGTGAAAAATTGTGAGAAACACTTGTGATTGAATTTGATCTTCAATCTTGTGATTCTCATTGATCTTTGATTTGCTTGGGCTAAATTCTATTGTGTAAGTGTTTAATTATGTTTTTTCAATTCATAATTTTTTCATCCACACATAACATGAGTAGCTAAATCCACAACTAGGGTTGTGGGAACTATGAAGAACTAAGAAAGTAAACTTGGTTAATTTACAATTCTTGGATTGCACATATGCATATATTAATCAATTCTCTTCATTTTGCATATTTTGTAGTAGTGGCCAACATTAGAACTCGCCTAGTATTAATGATTAGACCAAGATAGTAATGAATAGGAAAGGAGATTGATTAACAGGATTATATTGTTGTATTCTCATCTAATCAACTGAACTGGGCAAAGGGGAGGTTGTACTGGAACTTATACGTAATGGTTAGTATTGCACACTATGGAGATGGGCCAAGCTGCATAGTGAAATTCACCTCTCACCTTTGACCAAAGGGCTTGGTGACTTAAATTACCGTCCTGCAAGCTATACACTAGATAAGAATTGGGTTATCCGATGATAGTAAGTTGGGGAATCATAGGGAACACAATAACCTAGATGCTCTCTATTATTGATTGTCTCTTGTGATAGTTTAGTTTAATTCCTTATTTATTATTGCCAAACCCCCACTTTGGGGAATTTAGTTGGTTAACTACTCGAATTACTTATTGGTGAATTTGTCTTGAGTCTACGTATTCTTTGTGGGTTCGACCCTAACCTTGGTTATGTTTTATTTCTTGACAGC